>PVJN01035746.1:0-21903 GCA_004026805.1 Lasiurus borealis | reverse complement strand
GCTGGTCTCCAGCGACTGCCAACCTGCCGCGGGTGCGCTTGGGGTTGCTGCAGGTGTAGGGGGCTGAGCTTGTGCCAGAAAGCGGCTAACTTCATCATCGGTGGCAAACTCGGCCAGGATGGTAGTGTTTCCCAACACACACCTGGAAAAGGGAGAGAAGAACCGTGGGTTTGAGGCAAACCCTAACGCACACAGGGCCTGAGCATCGCGAGTCCTTGTTATTCGAAGCGCAAGTCCTTTGACTAGAAGCATCCACATCTGCTTTTTAAAATGCAGAATCACAGTATGAGAACCTGCGTTTTTACCAGGCCACCGGGTACTGATTTAAAGCAATAAAATACCACAAAATCTCAAGATATCCAAAGACTATTGGAGGATACTGTAGATGGATATCCCTTGATGTGTGAAATTTATATGTCAAGAATAATGTCACCGCCTCCCCACCCCCACGGGAGGTAAAAGATCGCACCCCAAGCATCCGGGTGACCAGCTTCAGGCACGTGGAAATGCTGCTCCCGCGCGGCAGGCTCGCCGCGGGAGCCTCACCATTACTGGCTTGTTCTGTGTGGCTGATGCAGCCACAGGGAGTCAGCTCTTTCTGGCCCGCCGGTCTGGGAGTGGCGGCGAGGGGGATGGTCAAGGTCTGATCCAGTCCCCCCTACCTGATGCAAAACCCCTGCTATCCATCAAGACCATGATATTCCCTCACCCACAAAGAAGTCAGACAAGCAATCAGATAGGATTATAAAAAGAGACCGTGATTACGGTTTCACATTGTCACAGACATTGACCTTTGTTTTACGGTGCTTCGCTAACTTTTCACTTATGGAACGAATCCTCACTATCGGCCTTTGATGCACACAGGACAATCTGTGCTCATCACGTAAATAACAGTCACCTTAGTACCAAACAATTGCTATGCGATGGTGCTGCTTTGGGCGTGTTCTCGCGCATCTTTGTTTAATTACGCAGGCGCCAGGATGTTCATGTGTGCGTCTTCCTGCGGACCGGTCCCGGTGAGCACGGGGGGTGGGTACTCACATGTGCAGTGCAGTCTGGGCCTTGGCTGCCTCCTGTTTGGTGCTGTATCGGATCAGGGCGGTGCCCTGGGTTAGGTTCAGATGGAATGTCAGCAGTGGGCCATGCTGCATGCAGATGGTTCTCAAGGTTGACCCATCAATCTAGGGAGTAAGACATTGGTGAGATAAAAACTGGAGGTGGGTGTGGAAGGAGGTCACGTGACCTTTCTTACCCATGAGGATGAGAAGGGCTTCTGGCTTGGAAAGAGCATCAGTACCAAATAAGTCTCGGCGGGATGAATGAAGAACTCAAAATAAAAGAGTGCATTGAACCCAGAGGTCTTAAAGGAAAATTTTAAGATATGCAAAGCACTGGGCAGAGATCTAATGTGCCCATTTTGCAAATTAAAAAGTTTGCACAAGTGCAGCTCAGACCAAAAGCATATATGACTCAATCTGTGGTCTATATTCTTTAAGATGTAAACGTGCTAATTTGTAGAGCTTTAAAAAGCATAAATAAGATGCCACCCAAAGAAGAGTTTAAGAAAACACAAAATTCCCAGCATCTTTACTAAAGTAGTAGTCTTCCACCTCCCCAGGCAACAACCTCACAAAGAACTAGAGAGAAAGTCACAAAAACAGCACCGCTAACCACCCGATGATTTAAATACTGACAGCTGCGCCAGCTCACAGGCTATTCTGACGCCCTTTCTCCTCCTCTGGCCAAGGTGAAGCTATTTCTACCGCCTGCTCTGTCCTCCGCTGCCCGCTGCCAAAGGGACCAAAGGTTGTCGCTGCTCACCTTAGCCAGGATCTTACCACTGAGATGTTCAGTGATTGGGGATAAGTGCCCTCGTCTATGACTCAAATGAATAGGTCTGTTTATTCTGATCATTAATCTGATTATTAGTAATCTGGTTATTAATTTATTTGTATCGAGATCTCAACCTTGTTTATTTAAGCCACTCAGCCCAGCGTTTCAGTTCATTTCTTTGGAAGTGAAACGGATTGCTTTTGGAAGAGCCTTCAAAAGCGCCCCTGGCAGCCGCAGTGGGAAACATTCTGTGGTTTTGCCATGGAAACGCGGCCGGATGAAACTGGCAGTTTCCCCACAGTTCTTTATAGAAAACTAGCGGCCCAGTGCACGGATTCGTGCACTCTGAAACGAAATTAGAAGAAATATTTTAATATCGCTATTCGCCCTTTCTCTATAATAGAAGTGTCAACCAAATCTACGATCAACAACAGATGGAAACACACAAACACATGCTGCGTGCGATCAGCCCCAGCAAGCACTTTATAGAGAGAATAAACTTCCTTAATTAGACCCGCTTTCTGACTTAGCTAAACCTTCCCCAGACTATATTCTGTGCAGTGAGAAAACCTGAAGTCATTTTCAAGGTCCACCATTTCTTCTTTCCAGTCGTGTTCTAAACTTTCTAAATCTCCATTTTCTGGCTAATGAAAAGAAAACAGGATTCCACCGACTCTCCTCTCTACCCACTCCAGGACTTCTGTGCGGATCAAATGAGATGAGACACGGAAAACGCTTCACAGACGTTTGGTTCAAGTGTCAAATGTTTGAAGCTGGCAATAAAGCAAGTCGTGTTCCTGAGCTGAAGAAACTCCAAGGAGGCTAGTCACCTTCACTAGGGAGAGAAAGCTGGGTGTTGCTACGTAACGTCATTACCGGGCACCCACACTGCCAGTTTCACCCTACCGTATCTGGCTGGGCTGGGGGCTGAATTTTGTGCCATGGAATCTCGGCAGCATTGGCTGCGATTTGGTGGGCTGTCACTTCGGGGTGGTGGTGAGGCCTGTGTCCCAGCTGGGGGAAGCTGAGTATTGTTTTGTGGGTGCAGGTCCTTGTAAATGGCAGCTCCCGCAGGGAGCATCTGCCTCCTGGTGGTCAGTGTGCATCATAGTGACCAGTCGGACACTTAGCATATTAGCCTTTTATATAGAGAGACTATAGGCCTGATGCCTGAAATTTGTGCAAGGGGCGTGGCTCTCACAGCTGTGGCAGCTTGCCTCAGCCCTTGCAGCCCCAGCTGCGTCTGGAAGGTTGTCCAGGAGGACATCCGGATGGCTGTTCAGCTCTCCAGTCTAATTAGCATATTATGCTTTTATTAGTATAGATGACTGGACAAACAGCTCTTAGCATTGTTTTTTTAAGTGACAATTGACTACAGAAGCATATCAGCATATGCTGCTAGTGACTTCTCAGGATAGATGTTTTCCAAAAATATTTTAGATAATAAAAAGTAAATTTATCCAGGTACCAAAGATTTGACCTTATAACCTTCTTTTAAAGTACAATCAAGATTAGTCTGCTAACCGGCTAGTGTTGATTTTTAAATACAAACACAGCCAGCTCTATATTCCTTTTATATACATATATACATACTATTCTTCATATTATAAGGTAGGAGTGAAAATAAAATAAAATGGGGGTGAACAGCTAGTTCGCTTGCCCAATTTCATTTCAATAGAGTGTATCCCTCTCTCATCCTAACCACATTACACCCACCACAATGTGTGTGGCTACTTAGAAATAATGAGGCAGATACAGTTTTGGTTATAAAAAACCTTCACGCTTTAGTCAACTATTAGCTAAATAACCGGGAGCTTTTGGCTGAGTTGTTAGATACAGGGAGTAAGAGCCAATCCAGACTCTTCCTCATGTTGTTATTTAGGAAACTGCCTTTCTCAGCATGTACCATGAAATACATGGGTTTACTCGCAAATTTATGTGTATTTGGTGACAAAAGTGGCCTATCTAACCTTAGATAAGTTCGCTGGGCAAATAAATTCAGGAGAAGCTCTATTTCCCCACAGTGGACCATTACATATGAAAAGAACTAAAAAGCCTCAGAGTGAAGAAACCTGCTTAAGTCTGTTTAATCAAGTACACATTCCCAACATATTAGGCCAGACACCTACTAATATCCCATGGGTACCGCTCCGGAAGTGCTAGCTTAGCAAAGTGTACAAAATTCATTTAGGAATTCAATGCTAGACTAATCATTCTGTGTGTCGAAGGCAGGGAGGCCTAATTGATCTCTCTTTTTAAAAAAATATATTTTTATTGATTTCAGAGAGGAAGGAAGAGAGGGAGAAAGAAATAATGAGAGAATCATGAATCGGCACCTCCTCCACACCCTCCCAATAGGGATTGAGCCCGAAACCCGGGCATGTGCCCTGACTGGGAACAGAACCGTGACCTCCTGGTTCAGAGGTCGATGCTCAAACACCGAGCCATGCCAGCCGGGCACCTAACGGAGCTCTTTTAACAAGATGTTGGAAAGGCTGTGCTGGCAAGTCCCAATGCAGGGCAGGGCTCGGTTTCGACGTGTTCATTTATCCTCATTTGAATGCTCCACACAATGCTGCTGCAAATGCGTCAGTTGGCAAAGCAACCAGTGGGAAGGGAGGGTGCTCTGGTACAACTGAGTCCCACACACTACAACAACCCCGAGGGCATGTTCTGATGATGGAAAGGAGCAATGCCATCTACAGAGAAGACGAAACAGAGAGAAAACCAGAAGTACCCACGAAGCATGTAAGCCTCATGAAATAGACACATTCCTTCTGCGGAGACAGATGGTTAATTACTTATGAAGCAGAAAAACACTTAATATCAAGTCTCAAGTCTTTAAAAACAGGTAACTTTTGGCATGTGGTTAAAACACTTAAATAGCTATCTCCCACTTAGTTCTAGCTTATGACAGGCAAATCTACATAGCAAGTTATCTCTGCTAAACAGACTTCGCCAGGTAATAATGCCCCAGTGTCACCGTTTTGTAAACGACACATGTTCACGTCACCATGAAGGCAGGCGTGAAGCCACACCCTTGCAGGCTAGACCTCTCTGCAGTGACAGGAAATAAATTCGTGTTTGCATCTGCCCACATCTCTGAGGTTCTCCCTCTTAATTCCAGCTAGAAAATCCCAAGAAAGCACGATTACCTGTGGAGTGAGATTATGAAGAACCAGCCAGTAACTAGGACGAACTGAACCACCATCACTCCAGGTAGAGCCTGTAAGCAATCAGAAAGTAAGATTAGGAAAAAACATCAAGAAATTTAAAAAGTCACGAGTGAGAGACATTTTCATATAGCCCACATGCTGCTTCTCTCCTCGTGTACATCAGGGTCTCCTTTCCACCTCACTCTGACCTTCAACTTGTCCCTGAATAGCCAGTTCCCTTCCCCGAGACCCTATGCGTTCTTAGGCCTTCTCTACAAGACATTTTCCTCCTAATTGTCCCACTCTGCCGCCTGTCACTTTCACTCCATTTGCATGTTGGCATTCTTGGGTCCCTTCGCCTCACCCTGACTGCAATCCTCCATTCAGGAGACACTTCTGCCTCTCCCAGCCAACCCGAATGTCCTCTTGTGAAGACTTCCTATCTTCCCCATCTGTGTTCACATAGACCTGTGTGTTTGAACAGGGATGCTCCTTTAGGCAGAGCCGTCTCACCCGAGGCAAGCCGTGAGTCCTGCGCCCCCCAGCCCCTGACCGATCGCGGTGCTGTGCTGCTCCAGGGAGATGACGGTTTGGGGTTGGTCAGACCGGGCGGGGGGCGGGGCAGCGGTGTAGTGTTCCTTGAGGAAATATGGTTCTTCCACATCTTATTGGAGAGATGAGTGGGGTTGTGTCCTATGGGATCTGGGGACCATGTTGATTTGTAATCAGGGAACTTTGCTGTAAGGAAATTGAGGAAGGAGTAAGGTTAGATCGGTTACTCTGGTCACCAAATACACGTAACTTCTGTGCGCGTGCATACACACATGCACATTTGAAATCTAAAAACAGTAAGTGCATATTTAAAAAGCAGCAATGCAAAATAATTTTTGAGCTTACTAAATATAAAATTTTCAATGACTATTACTCTGAAATTAACAATGAAGTAAAGCTTTAATAAGATATCCAATTCCCTAAGGGAAGATAAATTCAAGGACAGTATTCCTGAACCCATTAGACTTCTAGATATAGAACTAAGACATTCTACAAATACTTAATGACTGAATGGAAATTACAATAGAAAATTAGATTTTTCTTGATATCCAGAATATTAGACATCAACATTCAAACAGATTTTAAAAAAATGCAATCAACAAATATTCTCTGAGGGCTTACTATGCTTTAAGATGCTAAATCAGTGTGTGGGTAAAACAGTGATTCCCCAGAACTTCAAGGTCAGATGGGAAGATCAAACAGGTGAACAACAAACTTGGTAATGCCAGACAACATCAGATATGCTCAGTACACAGCGAGGAAAGACTACACTGGATGTCAGCAGAGGCTTTGCAAAGGCAGGTTTTGAAGGATTTACATAAACAGATGGGCTCAGAGTTTACACCCATTCTGTACAAATATGCTTTCCCCCAATCCTGGCTGAACATTCCACTGGGGCAGAGGTAAAGGAGGCCGTGAGGTAGGCTGGGGCCTGACTGAGCTATCAGGGGGAGACTTCGCAGTCGATTCAGTGTGTAGTATTTAAAGCAGGATCGAAAACCTGGGTGACAGCAAACAGAACGGAACAGAGACATGGATAAGAGAGGTATGACAGTGAACTAAACCACTTGGGGACACATCACTGCCTGGATCCAGGGAACAAGGGAGAAATGAAAGAGCAAAGCAATACTGACATTTTGTGACTTAGTGATACCTGAGCGCATCATTAAGAAAAATACAGACTTTAGTGAGAAAGGAAAGATAATTTTGGAGGTGGGACGGTGTATGTTCAGTTTTAGACATATCTGGGCTAATTCTGGGGCCATCTCTCAGGTGAATGGCCAATTATAGACAAAAGATAACTCAGATTAACCTGAGATCTGGGCAGTTATAGGGATAAAAGAGTTAGGTGAAAGTGAGTTTTTACATGTAAGAAGAAGTCCTGCAAAAGTGTAATGTAGGGCAGTGGTTAAAACATGAAATAGTTGGCTCCTTTATACACTCAGATCCTAGCAAATTACACTAGCTCTTTGAACCTCAGTTTCTTCATCTACAAAATGGGGGTAACACCAGAACCTCCTTACTTTCAGTGAAAGGCAGAGAAAAATTCATGCTGAGCCCCGGCTGTGTGCGGCTCAGTGGTTGGTTGGGCGTGGTCCTGTGCACTGAAAGGATGCCCGTTTGATCCCCAGTAGGGAGAGTGCAGGAGACAGCTGATCACTGTTTTGTATTACATCAAGGTTTCCTTCTCTCCCCCTTTCCCTTCCCCTCTCTCATTAAAAAAAAAAAAAGAAAGCCCTTGCTGGTTTGGCTCAGTGGATAGAGCGTCGGCCTGTAGACTCAAGGGGCCCAGGTTTGATTCCAGTCAAGGTCACATACCCAGGTTGCAGGCTTACTCTCCAGTAGGGGGCATGCAAGAGGCAGCCAATCAATGATTCTCTCTCATCATTGATTTCTCTCTCTCCCCTCTCCCTTCCCTCTGAAATCAATAAAAAATATATTTAAAAAAATCAATACAAAAGGACCTTAAAAAGAAAAAAAGCAATTTACGCTAACAACTATGTGGTGAAAGCTGGAGGGTAGGTGGAGGTGGACAAAGAGACTTTACTTAGGGCGATAGCACACGATGCAGTGTGCAGATAATGTGTTCCCGAGTTGCCCACTTAAAACCTATATGGTTTTGTGAAGATACGTCACCGCAATACATTCAATGAAAAAAAAGAAGCTTGAGATAAAATTCTGTGATGAGGCAGCACACGCAGGGAGAGAAGGCACCCTGGGGAGGTGGACAGGTGACCTCTGAGGGAAACCTTCCAGCTCGGCTCTGCTGCCATCGACGGCGACTTCGTGAGATACCCCCGCTGACGCCAACTGCAGCAGACAAACTGGCCAGCTAGGCCCTGCCCAGACTTCTGACCCACTGAGTCATTAGAGAGAAATAAGTCACTGCTTTTTTAAAAAACAAACAGGAACTCATGCTGAGGGCTTAGCGCTGCCTGGTTTACAGGAGCCCTCAATAAAATGACAGATTACTGCCGCACTGTTGATATGACAGAGATAAAAAGAAAAAAATAGAAAATAATTTATAAGGTCATTAACCTGCAGAGTCTCAGTAGACAGCTAAGGATTTGTTTTATTTACTTTTGCCTAAATAAAGAACAGAGGCCTTAACGACTGGAATGGCGTAAGGTCCAACTTTTCCAGGACCGAAGTGACAATCGCTAATGGTTTCTCTTCCAATCCGTCAGGCGTGGTGTTAAGTGAGTGACTTCAAAGGCTCTATTACATCCATTACATCAGCCATTAACTTTTCCACTCCCTAGTCTTCCCCCAAAAACAGGACAACAAAAAAGAAACTCAACAAAGGTTATTGATAGAATTAATCGAAATCCTCTTGTTTTCCTTTAGCCTTTAAAATTTATTTATTTATTTTACAGAGAGAAAGGAGGAGGGGGGGGGGGAGAGAGAGAGAGAGAGAGAGAGAGAGAGAGAGAGAGAGAGAGATTTGCTGTCCCACTTATTTATGCATCATGGATGATATTTGTATGTGCCCTGACTGGGGATCAAACCTGTGACCTTGGCGTATCGGGACAATGCTCTAATCCACCGAGCTACCCAGCCAGGGGCCCAGAGACTTTGCCTGAGAGTGGAAGGATTTTTAGGGGAAAGCACGCTGCAACTGGCTGCCTGAGGAATAACAACCTGGACTTGCCTGGTTCTTCCCACGGCCCTTGACTCTCTTGGCAGACTGGTGAAAAGAAAAGCACTCGTGCCATCAGGATATAACCTCTGACCTCTTCCAACACTGACCGCTCTGTGTGTTTATGTCACCACTTGCTTTGTCCTAAAGTGGTACGTCTCATCCTGCCCCTCTGACACTAGCAGGTCCTCCAGAACATGGTCAATACGAGAGTTTGCCTCCATCCATGCTGACATACTGCTAGTATTCAACTACTGTAAAAGTATTCGTTAAGAAATACATGCTGCTTAAACTGGTTTGGCTCAGTGGATAGAGAGTTAGCCTGCGGACTAAAGGGTCCCAGGTTCGATTCCAGTCAAGGGTATGTACCTTGGTTGTGGGCACATCCCCAGTGGGGGTGTGCAGGAGGCAGCTGATCGATGTCTCTCATCGATGTTTCTAACTCTCTATTCCTCTCCCTTCCTCCCTGTAAAAACAAACAAACAAAAACATGCCAATTTCCTGTGTAAAAAGAAACAACAGGTCACATTCATACCTGAAGTGCTATGAACGTTGGTAAAGGAGTTGTCAGAGGCACTGTAGGGCCAGGCACCAGGTGAAGGCAGCGAGGTGTTGAGGGAAGAATTAGACCCTTGGAGTGACAGATGAAAAAGAAGATGAAAATATTGCGGGTAAATGTCAGTGTAACACATGCAACTTGGAAAAGCTTTATGTCCTGACGTTTCCTGGTTACATTATTAGACAGTAGCGAGTATAAATGAGGCCACAGGCAGAAACATTTGAAAATGCTGGTGGTGAATCATCACCAGGGATGCCTGACGTATTTACCTGTGGTGTTATCCCGCAGAAGTTGGTGGTCAGTATCTACAATGGGAGATGTGGCTGTACCCCCCAGCACACTTCCTGGGGTGACGTAGGGATCAGATTCAGGGTCAATGTTTTGGATACCTTTCCATGGCACTCCTGGTTGGAATTCTGAGAGAAGAAGAACAAGTATTAGAGGTTTTTGTTTTTAAATATATTTTTTTATTAATTTCAGAGAGAAAGAGAGAGAGAGAAACATCAATGAGAGAGAATCATTGGTAAGCTGCCTCGCACATGCCCCACACTGGGGATGAAGCCCACAATCCTGGCATGTGCTCTGATGGGAAATCAAACAGTGACCTCCTAGTTCATAGGTCAGTGCTCAACTACTAAGCCATGCCGACCAGGCAAAGAGGTAGAAGGCTGTTCAAAAAATGGTACACTAGCCGAAACCAGTTTGGCTCAGTGGATAGAGCGTTGGCCTGCAGACTGAAAGGTCTCAGGTTTGATTCCGGTCAAGGGTATGTACCTTGGTTTCATGCACATCCCCAGTAGGGGGCGTGCAGAGAAATCTGATCCATGTCTCTTTCTCATCAATGTTTCTAACTCTCTATCGCTCTCTGTAAAAAAAAAATCAATAAAATATATATATTTAAAAATGGCACAATAAAGTTATTTTTTGATATAAGAAATAGATCTATAAAAAGTCTAAATAATCTATTTTATTTCAGATTCTCATCAGAGAATTTTTAAAAATGTCATCCTGAAAATATACTCTGGCAGCAACCTGTGCTATCACAACATGTCAACTTCTGTCTCCCTACGGTTGTGAGGTTAATGCCAGAGCTCCTCAGTGTCTAGTCCTCATGCCTGCTCTTCCTGCTCCCGGGAAATGCCAGCCCGGGGGAGGGAGGCAGGATTAAGCCTGGTCCTCCTGAGAACTAGTCAGGCATCTAGGACAAGAACTGAGCGCAGATGGAGGTTGGAGATTAGTGGCTTCTCCCCTTTATCTCACCGCAAATTGGCTCAGGTGCACAAAAGAAAACACAATACAGGTGACCACCGCTACACGGAATGCGCAGGGACAAGTGGCAGGAAGAGTTGGCTTATCAGGAAAAGCCTGGCATATGCGTAGATAGTGTTTACAACTGTTATTGGTTAATTCCAATCTCATTTAAAGTGACGTGATGTGTTAATGAACTTTTATTTTTCTCATCACGGTGAAGGAAAGCAACATGCATTATATATGAGCAACAGGCATTGTACAAGCCTACTTTAATAAGCTGAAACTCAGCATCTCCTATCACAAATATAGCTATATAGAGAGGTTTAGAAGGACAAATACCAGATGTTCTTTGTATTTTTGCTTTACTACATTAAAATTTTTTTCTACGATGTTATTTGCATAGAGAGAGAGAGAATAAAAAAAAAAGCAACAAATATTCTCATTCACTCACTACTGTGAACCTGACAGTAAATACCTGCTTAGAAAATAAATCAATTCAATGGCTATTTCAGAAGAATCCAGGTTACAAAGCATCCTCTGACGATGCACGCCACGCCCCAGCTCCCGCCGCTTTCTTTTCCCTCGGGATCCCCTCCTCTGACTTCCTTCAGCGCATCCAAGTACACGCCGTGTTTTCCATTCAGCAGCTTACCATGCAGGCGAGCGGGGTCACCACCTTATTTTCCTGCCTGAACGCTACAGGGCAGAGACCGTATCTGATGGCCATTTCCTATCTTCCCACCGCACACCACACACTTTGCTTTTATCAGGCAATCACTACTAAGTGAAGCAGATGAAAGCGGCTGCCTCGGTCAAGTGGGCGGCAAACACCATCCGTTCGGAATTCCCGGACGTTACCTGGAGGCCAGCTGGCATTGCTGGATTTACTTCCGATTTTATTGGTCGGTGGAGATTTGGCAGGTAACCAGCTATCACCAGCAGGGCCTGTATGGCCACCCAGTGTGTCACCTGGGATGATATCAAACTGGTTGTACGGTGACCCTCCTCGGGTCTTACCAGGGGCCACTATAGCGCCTGACGGGAGAGAGAGGAAATTAGTTCACACTTGGGAAGGACTCCTGTGAACAGAGTTTGCCCATCTTTTATTTACAGAAACTCAAACAAATTCACTTGATCTATTCTTAGGATCCTATTTATGAACTGGTAAAATACAGTATTCTGAAGCTTAAGAAGCAGAGAGAGTACCGGGGTGAGGGGTCACACTTGCGATCCAGTATATAATTAATAAGAGGGATGATCACGAACAATTCATTTCACTTTTCTGCGCCTGTTTCTCACTCATGCACATAGCAATCTTTTCATTCCTGAATGTTCCTTTCAGTTTTAAAATTCCACGATCTTATGAGATTAACTAAACTTTCATAAACTACAAACCAACCGTTATCTCCACCGTTTCTATACTGATGACTCAAAAGTGAGAAATAATAAAAACATTAAACAGCCTACAGCACACGAGAAGCTTTTTTAACTACATTTGTATCAACGCTATCCACCCCAGTTCTTCAGTGCTGGTCAGGCCTAGTTTTGCGGGCAGAAGCAATATGAACGCAGAGGTCCACCGGAGAGAAAAGCATCTGCAATTGCTTTACATTCCAAAGCCATGAGACGGAATTCCTGCCGCGGGTCTCTGCCAGCACAAGGCCGGCAGTGAGCTCTGCCGCTCTGAGGTCCACGGCCCCACACACGAACAGCAAATCCTTTGTAAGTACTTTCCCGAGAGCATTTCTGCGGTTTTGTCAGTGGCCGCTTCATACATTTTATATGCCACGAGGCAGGGGGAAAAAAAAAATCAAATGCTTAAAATTCCCTTAAACTAACAAAAAAAAAGGAGCTTTCCTTTAAATAACATTTTTAGTCTCTGTGAGATAGCCTTCTACCTATTTTTCAAACCAATTTCACAGGCTGTATTGTGTCCCTTGATCTATTCTTAGGATCCTATTTATGAACTGATAAAATTAGTCCAACGGCTATGTATTAAAATATCTAAGTATAAATATTAAAAGAATCTGTTGATCTCCATGCTCAGCTGAGAAGTCACTGATTTCGGGGGCCTCTGAAAGAAATGTGACTCAGGGCCCGGACCAGTGCAGTAGTAGAGAGCGCGGAAAACTCGCGTCCCTGGAGATTGCTAAGGAAACGGTGAAAGCATTACCCGTGAGCTCTAAAAAGGCAAGTGGCTGTTCTATCTTCGAGAGATGCTCTCACGGGCCATTTTGTACTTATTGTCACGCACCTATCGAGTCTTTGGGGGAAGGAAGCAGTGTAAGTGCCGAAGCTACCGATGACGGGCTGGGATTGGAGTTCAGAAACAGCGCTATGGTTTCTACCAATCGTTCCTCGTTTTGCGGCACCGAATCAAACGGCGAACTTTGGGGGAGCAGCAGAGAGCGCCAAGTGGCCACTTGAGCAGCCGCTGGATGGGCATGTTTTTCCGAGTGGCTCTTAAAGGGACCACAGCGCTGAGGCTGCCTGGGAGCTGCGGCAGCGGTCCGCTCCTGTTTATACTTGGTTCTCCCAGACACAGCTGAGTCCACGCCAGTTACTGTCCATGGACACTAACAGGGAAGCGAAGGCCGAAGGAAGACTCTGAGACCTTCTCTCTGTCTGACAGGCAATCGGAGAAGCTCTTACAGAGAATTAGGGAGCTGAAGGGCTGATCCACATCTACAACCAAAGCCTACAATGCCCTCGGTTGCTGTAACCCACAAAGAGCAAGAAAGCTTTGTGGAGAGTTCAAATCTCATGTATTAACCGATTAGTCATCTTTTGGAGATTGAAAGCAAGAGAGCAGTGGCTAGGCTTGCATTTTAGAAAGAGAACTGGCAAGGTGAGAATGGGGAGATGAATCAATATATTTGTTGTGATCTTATGCACCAAAAAAAAAAAAAAACACCCATGTTTGCTCTCTCGGCCAATTCATTAGGGTTTTACCTTAAACGAGTGATTAAGTTTGTCCCTACTATCCGCAATCCCATCCCACTGCAGGTGGGAAGTTTGCTCTCTTTAATTAGAACTACCATTCTTAAAAGTTGAAACGCACATACAATCTTCCTTCATAGGCAATCGTGCGATTTTTCTGGGAGAAATTCAGAGGCTTGCTAAGAAAAACCTAAAATCCATGCTTTACAGTAATTTTACAGGACACTTAAAGGCTGCTGAGGGTCAGAAGAGGTCCAACTCAACGCTTTGCTGGCTCTTACCATTTTTGTGCATATTGGCTTCCTGTGTGGCTACAGAGGGCAGTCCCTCCATCATGGAGGTCCACTGTTTAAAGCGAGACTCCGTTCCGGCCTCTTTCCCGCCAACCATGCCGTAGTCCATACCGCCAGAGCTGAAGCCTGAAACAGAGAAACACGTGTTACGTCTTCCTGTCAATGTCTAGTGTCAGGAACAGGAGTTCTGAGGCAGAACCCATGAATGGATTCATTTGTAACTTAAGGACTAATTCTCAAGGAGTTTCCTTCAGAAACAGACATGCTAATTCAAAATACTGATCTTGGCTCTTGCTTGCTAAAAACATACCGATTCTGCTAAGGTCTGAACATGTGTACGACTGCCATATAATTAAGACCCATCTCTCTCACCGATTAATTTAGCCGCCATTTGTGCCAAATAGAATGTTGGGGCCAGTGATTCTCCAATTGATGTGGAGATGCCCACGCATGAAACTAATACCGAGCGAGAGCAGCTATGCGGAGTGGTAAGGGCACCAGGGGAGTGGGGAGGAAGTAGGGGCGGGGGGAAGGCTTTGCAGAAGAAGGGAAATTTGGGGCCCAGGACAGGCATGTGAGGAAACCAAGGAAACCAAGTACAAAGCTCTGGCTCCTGACAATATTTCAGGAACGAGAGTCCGGTGTGATCCCAATGCCTGGCTAACGCGGATGAAGCGAGGCGGAGTGGCAGGAGAGGGGGAGAAATGAAGAGTCACGTGATGCAGGGTCTTTATGTGTCAGGTGAAGGAGTTTGGATCTTTTCTCCTCTAAGCCAGGAGAGGAAGAAAATTGTAAGCAAGTGAGAGTGCAGTAGCTAGGTTTGCATTTTAGAAAGAGAACTGGCAAGGTGAGAATGGGGAGATGAAGGTCAGGGTAGAATCTGAGAGATCCGTTTGAAAGAAGTTTTCATGCAGTGATGCAGATCCCAAAGCTCGAACAGGTAAGTAGTGACTTTGCCATGAGTTGCCAGGTAAGACTCGGGTGCCAGGCTGCCCACGGGGGTTTCGGTGGGTAATGCTTTCCCGCTGCAGAGGGCTGGGCAGGAGGAAGCCAAAGTGAGACTCGTTGATGGCGTCTCACAAGGTCCACCATCCCTTTGGGAATCACAATGTACTTCATGTTTTTTCAAACCCACTGTCATCAAAGTCAAATAAAGGGCTAAAATAAAGCAATGAACCAGAGAAGGGGAAGACAATGAATAACCGGAGAGACGATTAAGAGCTGGAGCAAGTGTAGCAACCCAGAGAGTGACCAGGGTTCCCCATGGTGAGCTCAGGTGGCTTGGAAGAGCCAAAAGGCAATCTATTCTTCTTCTAGAACATGTAGCTCTGGCCAGGAAGACTCCCTGCTGCATCCGTTTTACTCTCCTACCACCTGCTGCTGTCTCATCGGTCCCTAAATACCATTTATCCAAACCCCACTGAGGGCCCAGGACATGGTTTCCCCCCCTGCGCTTCTCCCAGTTGTCAGGTAGAGTTTTACAAATGCATCATACATCAAGTTCAAGTCCATTTCTAACACCCTCTTGACAGGTTCAAGATGTTGCCATAAATATAAAGAACTGTGTTCTTTCATAGTTTGTAACGGACGTCCCTAGTCTAAGTAACTGAAGGGTGGAGAGTAGAAATCCTTGGTATGAGCTGGAATTATTTCTAATTAAACATTTTTCTCCAACAGGGTTTAAGATATTTTCATCTTTTGTCCTAGGGAGCGGAGCTGAGATAAGACTGGCGGGCAGGGAAGCTGCATGGAACGCGGGCTTTCTCTGGCAGATTTCCTGGCCTAAGTGCGCTGCTCCTTGGGCAAATTACACCTCTACCTTTGACAGAGAAAACCAGCCCAAGGTGCTTGGATTCCAGGCCATCTGAAAGCTGGTTCCAGTCACTGAGAAAGAGCTTTTGAAAATAACTCAGGATTCTGGTGAAGATTAAAAACAAGAATGTAGGGATTAGTAGGAGAATAAGGAACCGTTCCTTACACATTCATTTTCCTTAACGTTGCTCTAAAATTTCTCTACAACTCATGGTGAACTAAAGGTATTAGATTTCAGCTGTTCAGAAGTCTTTTGTGACACGTGAAGTGTAGAAAATCAGTAAGAATTATGAATCGTAGGAGAGGGGCGGGTTTCAGGAGTCCACCTGAACCTTGAGCAAAGCGGGCATCATTCTCGTTAGAAACTTGGGGATCAAATGCCACCAAAATATAGCAGCAACGTAACTAAATAACAAGATTTGGCAAAAAATTAAAGGGGGGATAGGAAGGACACAAGATGAAACTGCCTTGAAGGGATCACCCTACAAACCCAAAACCACGGAGAGGGAAAAAAGTCAGTGCAAGGTTGTACATGACTCTTTTTTCTCCGTGTCATGCAGTGTGGCATGACAGCAGCATACAGAACGCACTCAGCTACTCTGGAGGAGGGATTCGGGGCGCTCTGCATTAAAGAAAGCAGAGGAGCACCCCACCTGTGATCTCCGGGCTACTAATGAGCGATCCTCCCTCTCCACCCAGGAGAACACGGCCTTTATTACACGCTACTGCATTAACACCAAACGTGCCAGTCTCAGCTCACCAACACCCGAACTCCAATCAAACGAGCCATTGAGTTGGGTTTAATGAATATTTATGGAGCCTAATTTGTGCCGGTTCTGTGTTAGCAGCTGAGGTACAGCGCGATAAGACGTGCCCTTGCCTTCGCGGGGACTCGCTTCTCCCGCACAGCCCTTTGAGCTGTCTTATCGTCCGACAAAGACGGCCCTGTGTGTATCTTATCTGTCCTTCCTCCGCTCCCCTGCGCCGTCACCAGCATCTGTTCCTCGCTACCACTTGGCTCGGGGCTCAGCAGCCGAAGGACACTCTCAAATGAACTTGTCCTTCGCTGTTCCCTCCTCCACTGCCTTTGTGGCTCTCTATTTTCTGCTACTCCCGTTACTGTAGGTTAAAAAACAAACTACTGCTTTTGTAATAATTATAATAAACACATTACAAGAGAAACCTATCACCCAGTTGCCCATTTAACACAACAGTTCTAATCCGTGTCCACATGTATATGATATTGTGACATTCATACATACACATTACTCTCCTGCTATTTTAAAAATCTATAATATAATTAACTTTACTTTTCACTAGGTATGCACACCTAAATATTTTAAGTTTTGGTACATTATAAACATAAAAAATAAGATTTTATTGGAAACGCATTTTTTATGAAGATGCGTGACTGTTTTAACGATTAGTTCTGCACTAATGATTGTGGGTGAAAGGGGCCGCATGCTGACCTGACAAGCCGAGGGGAGGCCTGCATGGCGGGCCTGCAAACTCAGAGACCTAAGGTCACCACAGAGGAGGGTCTGAAATGAACTTGAACGAAACGCAGTGATGGCGGGCAGTTGCGTCCCAGGCCAGTATCTTCCCTGACAAGGGCAACCTTTACCTTAGCTGTGCCCATCTGTCTCTTTTCATCTATAATAACATGTCCTTTGATATGTCTGGGTAACTCGTAACTTCCCTTTTACTGGACCTTAATGTGCTGGGGCAGATACCACAAATTCCTGCACCCCTAAGTGTGTGTCTATCATGTTACTTTTTATCCAATCCCAGGGTTTCCCCACTTTGCTTTCTCCCGCCTCTCTAGTCCATCACCAGTGGATTTCACGCAACCCACCTCCATTCCTTTCTTTTGATGGCAATGTCTAAATACAGATGCAACCGCCATTCTTCGGAGCATCATCTCAATTCACTGAGGTTCTGCTGCCCGGCATGTGTCGACAGTGTGGCTCCAATAAACTCACAAAAATTCTTTACAGTTTTCAATGTTTTTTTTTTTTTGGTGTTAATATGACTATGACTTATTATTGAAATGAGATCAAATTCATGCTACTTTATGCCTATTTTTATAAAATTTTGTACACATAAAGCACTAATAAATTTTATATGAATAAGCAAATTGGAAAAGAGGTCTTGGTATAACATCACTTTTCTTTTTTTTTAAATAACATCATTTACTTCTTTGAATTCTTTTTGAAGTATATCTCTCCCCTTCCCCCTGCCCCAGGGTTTGATAACATATATAATAAAACATAACTTTTAGATGGATCATTATCAACTGACAATTTAATTTTTCAATTTTGCTATAAGCAGAGAATTTAAAAAAACATGTATTTTACAGAAACAATCAATTAAAAATTATTGAAGCTATCAAATCATTTAATTTTTTAATTTTGAGAAAATATACCAAAAGAGGCTTTAAGACTTAAGATACTTTTAATTATTCCTGCTACTTTTACCCACAGGTTATCTTTTTTAGGTTGATACACTCAGCATTAGAAAGATTAAAATAGTATTCATTTTGTTACATCTTCGCCATATAATCTCTTTTGAAAAAAATTAATCTCTGTATAAGCCTGAAATATATTTTAATCAAAATTTATAGCTACAGATTTATTCAAAACAGGCAGCCAAATCAGACTTATTTTGAGTCTCAAGATGTTTTTCAAATTAAATAAGTAAATATTTAAATTTAAACAAATAATGTAATTTACATTAAGAACAATTATAGAAAATGTATCTTGTAAGGAAGATTAAAATTAATATGATAAAGTCCTAATAAAATTAATTTAGCTATTTATACATATAAAAGCCAAGCGACCGAAACAACCGGTCGCTATTATACACAATGTGGCTGCCAACTGTCCTGATGGGGGGCAAGGCGGGCTGCCAACCTCCTGCAGCCCCTCCCCCTGGCTGGTCCAGTCCCAATAGGTCACGAATGGGGTGGGTCAACTGAACCCCACAAGTGCACGAATTCATGCACCGGGCCTCTAGTTGTTTAATAAGTTATCAAATGTAAACAGGTTCATAAGTCAATATGTCCTTTCTCCTTGCTTCATTAGGATTTAAATACATAGCTAAATGTATAAGTTACTTATGAAATAGGAATATAATACAAAACAACCTTTTTTTTCATAAATGCATATGTATGTGTATATTGAACTCTGATCCCTTAGCCATTAGGAATAAGTTAAAGTGAAAAAAAACAATCACAAATAACACCATTAATCCAACAAGGCATCATGATAAAGTTTTTCAATATTCTTAATAAATAAGAAAGGTATGTGTGCTAAAAACAGATGAGTCAAAGTATAATTTTACTTTTTTTAAAGTTTAATAAATCTTTATTGTTCAGATTATTACAATTGTTCCTCTTTCCCTCCCCTATAGTTCCCAACTCACTCTCTACCCTTACCTCCCTGCCACTGTCCTCATCCACAGGTGCATGATTTTTGTCCAGTCTCTTCTCACACCCCCAACACCCTTTTCCCCCTGAGAATTGTCAGTCCACTCCCTTTCTATGCCCTTGATTCTATTATATTCACTAGTTTATTTTGTTCATCAGATTTTTAATTCACTTGTTGATAGATATGTATTTGTTGTTTCTAATTTTTATCTTTACCTTTTTCATCTTCTTTCTCTTCTTAAAAGAGTACTTTCAGCATTTGGTATAATACTGGTTTAATGCTGATGAACTCCTTTAGCTTTTTCTTATCTGTGAAGCTCTTTATATGCCCATCAATTCTGAATGATAGTCTGGCTGGGTAGAGTAATCTTGCTTGTATGTTCTTGCTATTCATCACTTTGAATAGTTCTTGCCACTCCCTTCTGGCCTGCATAGTTTCTGTTGAAAAACCAGCAGACAATCGTATGGGTGCTCCCTTGTAAGTAATTAACTGTTTTTCTCTTGCTGCTTTTAATATTCTCTCTTTGTCTTTTGCTCTTGGCATTTTAATTATGATGTGTCTTGGTGTGGTCCTCTTTGGATTCCTTTTGTTTGGGGTTCTGTGTGCTTTCTGGGCTTGTAGTCTATTTCTTTCACTAGGTGGGGGACATTTTCAGCCATTATTTCTTCAAATAGGTTTTCAGTATCTTTCTCTCTCTGTTCTCTGGTACCCCCATGATTCTGATGTTGGTATGCTTGAAGTTGTCCCAGAGGCGCCTTACACTATCTTCACATTTTAGGATTCTTTTTTCTTTTTGCATTTCCAGTTGAATGTTTTTTGCTTCTTTATATTTCAAATCTTTGACTTGATTCTTGTGTTCCTCTAGTCTGCTGTTAGGTCTCTGTGTAATATTTTTTATTTCAGTCAGTGTATGTTTAATTTCTAGTTGGTCCTTTTTCATATCCTCGAGGGTCTCGCTAAGTTTATCGGCCTTTTTTAGGATATTCTTGAAAACCTTTATAACCGTGGTTTTGAACTCTATATCCAGTCGTTTGCTTTCCTCCATTTATTTCGTTTGTGATCTGTTCCTTTGTCTCCGCATTTTGGCTCCTCCCCTGAGTTGGTAGAGTAGCTTTTGTGCTAAGTGTCCTATATGGCCCAGTGGCTCAGCCTCCCCAGTTACCTGAGGTGGTCACTCTTGGTGCACCCCTTTGTGAACTGTGTGTACAGCCTTGTTGTAGTTGAGTCTTGATTGTTGTTGGTATCACTGGGGGGAACTGACCTCCAGGCCAGTTGGCTGTGAGGATCAGCTGCGTCTATGCTGGGAAAATTGTGCTGGAGGCTGCCTTATGAGACAAGACTTGCAAGTTGCAAAATCTTCTGTGCTCGGCTTGGATGGGGCAGACAGCTTTGACTTCCCGTTAGCCCTACCCTATGAGGCCCTTTAGTAATCACTGCAGTCCTCTCTGTGCGCACCTGCACGGCGCCTCCAGACCTCTGCCTTTCGCAGCTCCCCCGAGTTACCATGCGCTCCTCTCTTTTCCCAATAGTTCCAGACTCCCCCCGTATGAGTCTGAGTCCCCAGGGTATTGCCTGAAACTGGGGTTCAGTGGAGTCGGAACTGGAGTTCATCGCAATTGGGAGTTTCCATCTCCCTCCCGCTAGAGAAAGCCAGCCAGGCACTCAGCCGCCCGTCCTCTCCGTGCGCGTCTCCGTACCTCAGCTTTTTGCAGCTCCTCTGAGTCTCCGTGAGCCCCTCTCTTTCCTTCTAGTTGTAGAATTTCCACTCAGCCAGCTTTCCTGTGGTTCTGGATGATGTCCGTTCTGTCTTTTAGCTGTAGTTTTGAAATTGTTGTGCGAGGCAGATTAGGTGTTCACCTATGCCGCCATCTTGGTTTCTCCTCCTAATTTTACTTTTTAATAGGAGGCAGAAAATATTAAAGCTGTTCTAAAGGCTGACAGTCAGTGAGTGAAATACATCATGACTTAGGTCTGACAAGAAACCACGTAATAAAGTTTATCTACAGGCTTTACCTAATGCATTGTGAAAAGGTGTGCTTTTTAAAAAAAGTATTTTTATGACTTTTAGAGATAGAGGAAGGGAGAGGGAGGGAGAAGAGGGAGAGAGAGAAACATCGATGTGAGAGAAATATTGCGTGGCTGCTTCTTTCACACCCTCAACTGAGGATTGAGCCTGCACCCTGGGCATGTGCCTTGACCTGGAATCGAATCAGAAACCTGTTGGTGCACAGGACGATGCCCAACCCCTTGAACCACAAAGGCCGGGCTGAAAACGCGTTTTAAGAAAACTAAGTGTCAGTAGCCTGTTCGAGCTGTTTGAAGGTGCCTTTCCACCTGAGACAAGCTCTAGGGGTGAATACTGAGAAGATCTGAAAAACAAAACCAAACCATGTGCATTTAAGCACGTGGAAAAGCTGCCTGCAACTTTGCAAATGCCCTCTTCGCTTTGAATTGCCTGGACTCTGCTTTGAGAACTACATGTTTTTTGATAGAAAGAAATGGAAGCAAAGTCATCCTGCTTTATTACAGCATACGGCAGGGGGGGTGGGGGGGGGCAAGTCCAGCCAGTGGAATCATTTGGTCCGCCTCTGCCAAGGTTTTAGGAGCGAGTTAATTAAATGGCTGACCACATATAGCTGGCCACTTTTTAAGCTGATAATTTTGTATGGCCTGGTCAGGGCATGCACCTAGGCTGCATCCCTAGTAGGGGGTATGCAGGAGGCAGCCAATAGATGATTCTCTCTCATCATTGATGTTTCTCTCTCTCATTCCCTCTCCTTTCCTCTCCCTGAAAGAAATAAAAACTTATAAGTAGGTGTCCCACAGACTAGCGCAGAGAGAGCAAGGTCATTTGTCCAGGGTCATACTGCCACCGAGGAGCATGGGTTTCAGATTTTCTTGCTTTTGAGTTTTCATAGTAGAGTACCTTCTTTACCAAAAT
>PVJN01035745.1:0-21903 GCA_004026805.1 Lasiurus borealis | reverse complement strand
GCCTAATAGCCCCTAACCGCTTCTGCCAGCCAGCCTGATCACCTCCTAACTACTCCCCTGCCAGCCTGATTGATGCCTAACTACTCCTCTGCCAGCCTGTTGGTCCCTAACTTCCCTACCCTATGAACCTGGTCACCACTAACTTCCCTCCCCTGCAGGCCCAGTCACCCCCAACTTCCTTCCTCTGCCAGCCTTGTCACCCCTAACTGCCCTCCCCTGCAGGCTTGATCATCCCCAACTGCCCTCCCTTGCAGGCCTGGTCCCTCCCAACTGACCTACCCTACTGGCCATCTTGTGTCCACATGGGAGCAGTCATCTTGTTTGTTAGAGTGATGGTCAATCTACATATTACTCTTTTATTAGATAGGATAAAGGCCTGGTGCAGGTGTGGGGGCCAGCTGGTTTGCCCTGAAGGGTGTCCTGGATCAGGGTGGGTGTCCCCGGGGGCGTGGGGTGGCCTGGGTGAGGGGCCTGTGGTGATTTGCTAGCTGGCCACACCCCCTCGCCACCCAATTGGAGGCCCTGATATCTGGTATTTATGTATCTTCTACAATTGAAACTTTGTAGCCTGGAGCAGAGCTCTCTCTGTGGCAGCAGCCATTGAAACTTTGTTGCCTTAAGCGGAGGCCCAGACCAACCCAGGTGTGTGGAAAGCTTGGATACCTCCATCTCCAGGGACAACCCAAGCTTTCCTCCTGCTCTCTCTGTGGCCATAGCATCTTGGTTGGTTCAATTTGCATACTCACTCTGATTGACCAGTAGGCATGGCTTGTGAGTATAGTGGAGGTATAGTCAATTTGCATATTACTCTTTTATGAGATAGGACTAGTCAGGAAACACATTTGTCTGAAAACCCTGCAGGATTTGAATTTGATTCTCTGGGTTTCAATAATTAATCTAATACTTATTTTTATGTGGCCTTGAAAAAAAAATTTAATCTTTTATCATTAGATTTTTCAAACTGTAAAATAAAAATAAACACCTTCAGATCTTTGTGAAGATTAAACAAAAGAATTTGTCAAAAGTGCTTAATGCATAGTCTAGCATTTAGTAAATACTAAATAAATGTTGACTATTATTAGTTTTTATTATCTTAATTTTTCATTCTCATTGCTTCTGTTACTTGTGACAGCTTCAATTTATATTTTATTCTGCACTTGTAGATTAACAAAATTGTTTATGTTTTTTTGAATTGGAGTAGATGGCTCATCTAATCAATTAAGATGTATCTCAATTGTTTGGTTGATAAACAAGTCAATATTTCTTTCCACTATAAATTCTGATAGGACAGACACTACATTATTTAGATCACCTCCATTCATTCATTCTTTTTATTCATTCACTATTAAGAAAGTGCCTATTATGAATTATTAGGAATCTAAGAATAAATACAGCATTGATTATATTCTAAAGGATCTTCTATCTAGTGAGAAAAGAAAAATATATGAAACTAATTAAGAGAAGCAAAAAAGTGTGTGATGATAGAAGTTGATTTGAAAAGGATAATATCAGTCATTCTATGGATGGAGAAAGAGGTTACAAAACTAAATCCCACTATTTTCCAGTCTTCCAGATATTCCTTTGCACTCCATGGCTCGTGCCTGTGGTTGACTAAACTCCAATTTCCTGACGTCATTTTAGCTTTTCCAGCTTCTTCTACACTGCATCCTGCTTTGGAGTCCTAGTATAGACAGCATTTACTACTTTTTCTTACCCAGTATCTATTACCCTTATTTTCTGGTAATAATTTCCCTTATAATAATAATAATAATGATCAAAAGAAACACAGATTGCCTCAAACTCTGGTCAAAACAGGAAGCCAATTGTAATGTTTCAGTTCCCAAAGGAAATAGTAGTTTTATTTTAGTTATTTTTTGTGTTAATAAAACATTGTGGTAAAGTATATGTAACATAAAAAGTAGCTTTTTAGCCCTGGCCAGGGTGACTCAGTTGGTTGGAGTGTGGTCCCATACACCAAAAGGTGGTGGGTTCAATCCCCAATTGGGGCATGTGCTGGAGGCAAATCATCTCTCTCTCTCTCTCTCAATGTTTTTTAAAGTAACATTTTAACCATGTTTAAGTGTATAGTTCATTGGCATTTGTACATTCACACTGTTGTGCAACCGTCATCTCCATCATCTATCTCCAGAATTTTTCAGCTTCCCCAACTAAAACTCTCTATTAAATACCACTCCCCTTTTCCTCCTCCTCCTCGGCAACCACCATTCTGTTTTTCTGTTTCTATAAATTTTATTACTGTAGGTATCTCATATAAATGATACCTAGAGTAATAAAATTTACTAATACTTAGAGTAATAGTAAATTTTACTATACCTAGAGTAATAATTTACAAACATTACACAATATTTGTCCTTTTGTTATTGCTTATTTCACTGAGTAGAATGTCTTTAAAGTTCATCCATGTTGTAGCATGTGCTAAATTCCCTTCCTTTTTTAAGGCTGAATAATACTTCATTGTATGCATACACCACATTTTGTTTATCCATTCATCTGTCTATGGACACTTGGGTTTTCTCCACCATTGGTTATTGTGAATAATCCTGCTATAAATGTGGGTGTACAAGTTCCAGTTTAAGTCCCACATGCATTTCTTTTAATCTGTACCCAGAAATGGAATTGCTAGAGCATATGGTAATTCTAAGTTTAATTCCTTTTAGGAATAGCTATACTATTTTATACAGTGGCTGCACCAATTTACATTTCCATCAAGAATGCACAAGGGTTCCACTTTCTCCACATCCTCAGAAACACTTGTTATTTTCCATTTTTTTACTAGGCATCTTAGTGGATGAATAATAAAATTTTTAATATAGGCAGAGACAGTGTAACTTTATCTCTGGCATGTGGATATGGAATATATTTACATATTGACACCTAAACCAATTTAATAAAGATCAGTAAATCTATTTGTTATTTTGTATATATTACATGCTAAATTTTGATAGTTTTATGATTTGGTATTAGGTTGCTTCTGTTATTTCACACTAGAGGCCCGGTGCACAAAATTATTGCATGGGTGTGGCCCCTAGGCCTGAACAGTGATCAAAGCACAAGCGTCTGGCTTGAAAGGGCAGGTCCCAGCTGACCTCTGGGCCCTGGGCAGCACTTTGGCCCCTGTGCCCCCCATACCCTCCTTTGCCTCAGTCATGGAATCTGTGTCCCCACATGGAGATGCAGTGAGCGCTGCAGTCCAGGATGCAGCGTGGGCCTCTGGGCCGCCCAGCGGTGCCGCATGGAAGATGGACAGATAGCACTCTCTCTCCCGGCCAGCTCCTATGCAAACCCCCAAGGGCCCATCCAGCCCCTGTCCCAGCAGCTGTAGCCCGGCTCACCCAAAAGAGGTTGCACAGGTGCAGGGCGAGCTCCTCATGGGCACCCGCTACCTGAGCACAGGGGCATCCTGGAATGCTGGGGAAGGGTGTGTAGGGGGTGGTGAGAGCAAGCTCAGTGGACACCCCATATTCTCACCACACCTCTGTCCCAATCACCCCCGCCCCCAGGTGGCCAGCAAGAGGTTGCAACCCTCTTCCCAGGCATCGCATCACCAACGCCTGTCATATTCCGCACAGCCCCCTGGAGGTCAGCACACGTCATAGTGACAGGTTGAACTCCTGGTTTCCCAAACTCGTGGTCAAACAACTTCCCGAGGGGACAATTTGCATGTTACTCTTTTATTATATGGGATATTTGGTTTTATTTTTCATTGAAGAGTCTGGAATCAGCCTATAGTGTTAACCCGAAATACAGTCATCGCCCCTTTCTTATTTTATGAAATATTAGCACAAGAAGGAGCCTGAAGTTCATCTGTTGCTAATTCCCCTGGTTCCCCTTACAAACCTCTGGTTTTTAGATACTGGGGAAAATGAAAGGAGGCAGCAAAACCAGGAGTCCCCTTATTCTTAGTCTTCCAGGGGGCTTTTTCTCTTCAGCATGGTGCCTCCTAACACTCATTGCATAATTAACTAGAGATAGAGGTACATGGTCTCAGGAAGAAAGACAATAAATTTCATTTTATTAACCTGTTCTGTAGCAAATATATCTATGGACAGAAAGACAAGCTGGATGTATAATTAGATCTTCACCTTTGTGGAGCATGTAGGCCTAAATCTGCCATTGGAAGGATCACAGATTCATTCCTTATGGAATTTCATGGTGATAATGTGCATTCATGTGCTCAGAAAGGTTTCATTTAAAGCATATGGTAATTTTAAGTTTTAATTCTTTTTAGGAATAGCCACACTATTCCTGGAGCTCATCCGTGATGCTGCAGTAAAACTCCTGAAATCCGTTGTATTACAACATATATTTTAGTTCCTAAATCTTAGCTCTGTGTCAATACACTGCTTCCCCCCACCCCCGCCCAAGGCTGTGTCTGTCCCTTCATGGAGAAATTCACTGAGTGACACTACATCCATCTTTCACCTGCTTCACCACTGAGGTGATAAATCTTCGTTTCCCTCCCAAAAGCTTGACACTTGGGGGTGCTCCCCCTTCTGCAATCATAACATTCTCCCAGCCTCTTGCAGTTAGAATTTGTGATGATGCCCAATCTGTGCAGCAAAACCCACATAACAACTCACCGACTTCTCTTCATCTCGTTTTAAGTGGGACTTGCTTTTAAAAAATGACTTTAATGCTCCTCATTCCAGAAGGTCAATGCACTCCATGTCCTAGTAATGTTAACCATACATGTTTTACTTTTGCCAGTCATGCCCATTTATATTCAAAAGTTGCTTAAATCTCGGAAGGGAATCTTTGCCTTTGGAGTGCTGTTTACTTTAATGTCCAAGACTTAGTAACGCTTTCCTGAGGATATTCTACATTTACCTTGGTTTTACATGGAGCGAGTATAGCAATCTACATGCAAATGTATGAATTAGATGGGAAAATATTTTTGTAGGGCAATAACATCGACTTGAAATATAGATTATTTGTCTTGTCGTATCACAAATCAGTGAGCTGGACAAGATGTCTTAATGAACCAATTAGTTAGGAGTCATCTTTATTGTGCGCAAGTTCAGAGCAGATTACCTGTCAATCTGAACAAACACAGGAAGGTGTATTTTCCTTTTTATATCCTTGTTCTTTGTGTAAGTTATTTTTGTAGACAGCTTTTAACCTTGAGTATTTATCACATCTAGCAAATACCTGTCATATCAATACAGATACCTAGGCACTTATCAGTACTAGAACTAAATGTTTAATGGCTAATTTGACCACCATTGTCTTCCCAGCACCAAACATAGTGGTTGGTATAGAGTTGGTGCTCAATAGATAATTATTGGTTTTGTGAACAGATGCAAGTGTGAAGAGAAATGGGAATGAATACATGTTCATCCAGTTAGAATCCTCTTATTCAGTAAAAAGATTACAAATTAGATTTAGAAAATTACATCATTTTGCTAATAAAAGCAAAAATTATATGTCAAGCCTTAGCTGGTTTGGCTCAGGGGATAGACTGTTGGCCTGCAGACTGAAGGGTCTCAGGTTCAATTCTGTTCAAGGGCACATACTCCATTGCAGGCTCCATCCCTGGCCCTGGTGGGGCACATGTGGAAAGCAACCAATTGATGTGTCTGTCTCACATCAATGCTTCTCTCACTCTGTCTCTCCCCTCCCTTCCACTCCCTCAAAAAATCAAGGGAAAAATATCCTCTGATGAGAATGAACAAAAAAAAATCTACATGTTAAAATATCTGCAAAATGTTAGTGAAGGAAAAAATTAAAAAATGCTCATTTCATTGGTTTTAACAATAATTTTTGATGCTCTTATTAGACATAACTTTCCTAAGAAACAAAATTTAGATACACATATATTTGAGTATTCATTTAACTAGATCATATCTATATAACTGACATATTTTACACACCAGCTAATAGAATATTCACTTTGCCTATGAACTATGAAAGGCCTAACATCAATATGACTCATTAAAAACATTTTCAGACTCCAAAACAATATTAGACTAAGCAAGGGCAAGGCAGATTTCGACAACTCAGACACAATATATTTGATATTGCTGCTTGTATTAAAATGTGTCTTTGCAACACGCTATGTATGTATGTATGTGTTTTTATTTTTTACAAAATGAGTACATAACAAAGCCCACACTACATTGTGAAGATTTTTTCTCCAAGAGTATAAAACACATGAGATATTCTTAACACATGTAATTTTCTTTAATCCATTTTATCTAAGCCTCCTGAGTCTTGATAAGTCTATTTAGGTGCAGTTTTAGAAGGTTCTAATGCTCTGTGATACATGGCCTCAACATAAAAAAGACCCTTTCCACAAATCTCTCAAAAATATCATATAGACCACTTGGTTACAGTTATCTAAATTAATTGTATAAGGCAGAAGTAGAGAACCTTTTATCTGCCAAGGGCCATTTGGATATTTAGAACATCATTCACGGGTCATACAGAATTATCAACTTAAAAATTAGCCTGCTATCTTAAGTCACACTTTTAATTAGCTCACCCCTAATGCCTTGGCAGGGCCAGACCAAATGATTTCATGGGCCTTACACGGCCCATTGACCAGACCATTTCCACCCCTGGATAATGACTGAAGCCTAGATTTCCTTACTTATGAAACTAAAATATATCTATTTTTTAATTATTTTCTACTAGACACTGTCCATGTCATAATAATTTTCTTAAGGAAATGTTGATGTGGCCACATCAGTCTTCTTGATAATATCTGATTTACCTGCTACCATCAACATCCTGTTATTAGAAATGATCTCATTCCAGTTACTTCACATGCAGCGCCAGGGCAATTAAGCTTTTTCTGATGGCAGTGAATCCCAAAATGTTCACACATAGTCAATTCCGAGTGTAATCTCCAGAGCCAGGACTTGTGACCCCCTGACCACTGCACTCCGGGGAGAGGGCTTCACTCTATTTTTTAAAATTCTGATTATGACTATTTTTGCTTAATGATAATAGTTTATTTGCATGTGCTAGAAGGGTAGAACACCTATACTAATAAAAGAGTAATATGCTAATTAGACAAGGAGACCTTCTGAAGTCCTTTCAGACAAAGCTAGGGGGCTTGGCCAGCCTACAAACTGCCCCCAAAGAGCCCTCAGGCCCTTGCCCAGGCTGGCCACACCCCCCAGCAGGGACCTTCACCCCAATGGGGCATGGCCATCCTGCAAACAGCCATCAGCCCCTTGTTCAATCCCATCCCACCCCAGAGGGAACCCTCACCCTGATGGGGATGTGGCAAGCCTGGAAAGGGCCCTCAGCATCTCACCCAGGCTGGCCACACCCCCCAGTGGGGACTTTCACCCCCCAAAGAGGGCATGGCTGACCTGCAAATCACCCCAGCCCCTAGCCCAGGCCCGCACTGTCCCCAGTGTGGACACCCACTCTGATCAGGAACCCTCTTCAGGGCAGACCTGCCGGCCCCTACCCATGTATCAGGCCTCTATTCTATACTAATAAAAGGGTAATATGCTAATTAGACCAGGAGACCTTCTGGACATCCTTCCAGAAAAAAACATGGTGGTGGGGCCAAGGCAGAGGAGGTTACAAATGATCAGGCCAGGAGGATAGGGCAGTTAGAGGCAAGTTGGTTGGCATGGGGCGCCAGTTGGGGCAAGCAGGCTGGTGAGGGGCAGGGGGTGCAGTTGGGGGTGAGCATGCCGGCAGGCAGAGTGGTTAGGGGCAATCAGGCAAGCAGGCAGGTCAGTGATTAGCAGCTAGCAATCCCAGATTGTGAGAGGGATGTCCAGCAGCCAGACATCTCCCGAGGGGTCCCAGATTGGAGAGGGTGCAGGCTGGGCTGAGGGACACCCCCCTGTACACAAATTTTGTGCACTGGGCCACTAGTGTATCAATAATGATAAAGACTTAATAATCCTATACTTCCTAACACCCTATTTTTTCATCCTTAATTCAGGGAAGGCAAGCATTCCCAGCAACTTTGGAGACAGTGATGAGGCCTTAAACTAATGTCTGTTTAACATCATTTTGCCATTTGAGTCTGGTATTTTAACTAGCAAGACATTTCTCATGTTAGCTATGCAGACCAAAACCTTAGATCATTAGCCTACTTGGTTCAGTTGATTTGAGGACACAGTTCTAATGTGAGTAAGGCCATTAAGCCCCCTGGAGTCAGTGACCTTTGTTCTAAGGGCATAGTCTGCAGTGATATAATAGCGAGTTTTCTTACAATGTATTCCTTTAGCCAGAAGGCAAACCAGTTGAGAAAATGAGGAAGACAGAGCTCAAAACTATAAGCACTAGCAAAAAGGCAACAAAGTTCAAACCATCTTCTAACAATATATAGGAATACTATCTTCATATAGGAAAAAAGAGTCAATTATTGGTATCATAGCTTCTTATAATTAGATTAATTAATCAATTGTTTCTGCTGTATAGTTGTATATCTATAAAAAATATATTCATAGGAAAGAACCATAGAAAAGTGAGAAGGGGATTTTAGGGGAAAGGTTATTGTGAAGTTGAAATAGATGGGAACTTAGAAATTATCTCTTCTTATTTTACATAAGAGAACACCAAGGGCTGGAAAGAATGAGTGATTTATCCACTGTCACTAAAATTATAGGGAAAAACACAGAGTGCCTGATGGTTAATTTCCTGTCAACTTGGCTAAGCCATCATACCCAGATACATGGTCAAACATTCTTCTGGATGTTCTATGAAGGAGTTTTCAGATAAGATTAATATTTAAATCAGTGGATTTTGAGAAAAGCAATTGCCCTCCATAATGAGAGTGGACCTCATCTAATCAGTTGAAGGCTTGAATAGAACAAAAAGACTGAGTTCCCTCAAGGAAGAGTGAATTCCATAGGAGATGGTCTTTAGACTTGAACAGCTGTTCATTCATCCTTGGGCCTACAGCCCACCAGCCCATATTTTGGGCTTGCTGGTCTCCATAATAGCATGATCCTATTCTTTAAAATAAATCTCTCCTTTATCTGAGAGGTTTATTTAATATATTACACATCCTGTTGATTCTGCTTCCCTGGAAAATCCAAACTAATAAGAGTGTCATAAATTATATGTATCTACAAGTGAAAAGAAGGGTAAAATCAATTTTCTTTCCTTCTAAACTTTTCCTTGTAACTCTTTGGGAGGAACTTTGAAATACCACTATGATAAGCATTGTACAAAAGAATTTTTCTTTTAAAATTAGTATCTTGAGTCATGAACTAACTTGTTTATCTTCTCTTACTCTGAAGTTTTTGACTAAACAGTCTAAAAAAAACTGCATAATCAAAAAGCCATTCGTTTTCTAAGGACAACCACAAAAAATATTTTTTTTGCAAGGAGGAAGGATCAGTATTTTTAGCCTATAATTGGGTATCCGAATTATATAGATGTATATATGAATCCATCACTCCTGCCTGTCCCTATGCTATTCTCATTCAGCTTTCCTCCCTTTGAGGCATATCTCAAGGCTTACCTTGACCATAAAGTTTTCCTTTTGGCTACAGCTCATGTTGAACTCTCCCTTCTCAAATTCCTCTTTTCACTTTAGCACTTTATCTCCTATCACTTTTAAAACTGTCTGAACCATCCAAAATAGTGCTTAACCCTATGGGCTTATTCTTTAAGATAAAAGAGAGGCATTGAAGCTTAGAGAGTATGCCTGAGTGATCGAATCCCCTAGAAATTAATTATACAAGTAATGTCACTGTAAGACTCAGAGGAAGGTAAGAAGCATGGTTATAGAAACTTAAATCTGGACTCTTCTTCTAGAGAACTTAAATAATTGTAGTGTAAGGTATGGGTTGTAAGAACCCAAATTAGAGAAAACATATAAACTCAGACAAAAGTGAGAGTGGAGAAGTCTTGTGAAATTTATGGGTTGGTCCCATGCAACATGCAGAGCTCTGGGGGAGAGGAGACAGCCCAAAGGGTCTTGTGCTATGATTCTTCTCCAACTTTAATCTTTTCTGTTCTTAAAAATGCTCCTTCTCTGAGAAGCAAAACTCTTTTAAAGCCTAGCACTACCTTTCAGCTCTGGGGTTCCAGATGTTTCCATGGCAGTATTAGATAAGAGGCAGCAAAACTTTCATTTACCCAAAGCTTCATATTAGGAAAAGACTGTTTTCTGTGTTTGCTATTGTCTACTTCTCCCAGAAAAAAATGAGGCACGATTACTGAAGTGCTTCTGAAAGCATTCCATTGCCTTGCATTTAGACTCCTCTGGGTGGAATTCAGCAAGATATGCAAGAGAAAACTCACTTTTTAAAATGCGCCTTGTTTGTATGATGTTCCTGTAGACATCATAAGTTATATATCGGTTATTCTATTACCCACAGCTGTTCATTCATCTAAACGCCACACCATCATGTAATTCGTATTTTCTGGCTTTGCTGTTTTCAGAATAATTTGTTTTGAAGTGACAAGTACCTCTAACAATGGTTCTGAATCTCCATTACTCTATGATGATGGGGCTCAATATTGTGGCAGGAGTAAAGACATGCATTATACTTCAAACAGAAATGCGGTTAATCTTAAACACATCAAGATTTGTTGAGATTTGTCAGGAGACATCATCACATCTCCAATTAGCTCCCCATTTCTCCTCCCCAAAACATACACTGGAGCTCATGAAATATTCCATAAAACTTAGATATGGGAAATTAAGCATCAAAGAAATAAATGCTAATGCTCATTAGATTTCTGTAGAAAAAGATTAAGAAACATTCTAAAAAAGTTTATAAAGAATATAAAACACCTGATCCAGGCCTTTGCTGGTTTGGCTCAGTGGATGGAGTGTTGGACTGTGGACTGAAAGGTCCCAATTCTGGTCAAGGGCATATGTCTAGGTTGCAGGCTTGATCCCCAGTAGGGAGCATGCAGGAGGCAGCCAAGTAATGATTCTCTCTCATCATTTATATTTCTATCTCACCCTCTCCCTTCCTCTCTGCAATCAATAAAAATACATTTTAAATAATAAATAAATAAATAAATAAATACACTTGATTCAGTCTAACTAGCAAAAACATTTCTCAGGTTTAAGAGCTAAATAATATTGATTATAACTGTATAGATCTTTTTATGGCCTTCGAGACTGTGACTTCCATCTTCTTCTTACTCCTTTGCCATATAAAGATAAACAAGTGAGCTCATGACTTGTTTTGATGATGTGAACTGCTGTGTTCTGAGCTGCCCAAAGGGCCCACATGGTGAACAACTGAGGGTGACCTCTAGCCCTCAGCAAGGGAGGAATTGAAGTCCTTTGTCCAAGCCTGCAATAAACTGATTCCATCAAAAATCATTGAGGAAAACCTGTAAGCAGAGTCTGCATCAGGACTGTAGGCCTAGCCTATAGCTTGAGGCTTATCAGAGACCTCGACATTAAGCCAGGGGACCCAGTGAATTTTTGCTTCACATTCCTGACCCATATAAACTGGAAGATAATAACTGTTATTTTAAGCCTCTAAGCTTTGGGGTAATTTGTTATAGTCATAGATAACTTTCACACACTCCATAAAGTATTCTTAGTGGATATTAATCTCCTTCATCCTTGAATGACATTATTCATTTTGAAAGTTAATCACAAATTATCTTGTGTTTGTTTACTTAATGCTAATTGGCCATTTTTCAATGGTGTTCTGCAGGTATCTAATGAGGGTGTGTGTGTTCTGTATACGCAGTAATTGTGTGCTTAGGGGATAGTTTAAAATACATTTTGTTGATTTTTTACAGAGAGGAAGGGAGAAGGATAGAGAGTTAGAAACATCGATGAGAGATAGACATTGATCAGCCGCCTCTTGCACGCCCCCCACTGGGGATGTGCCCGAAACCAGGATACATGCCCTTGACCAGAATCGAACCTGGGACCCTTCAGTCCGAAGGCTGACGCTCTATCCACTGAGCCAAACCGGTTTCGGCAGGAAGTTTAAATGAGGAAGTTAAATGGGCAGGGCTCTGGGTCCCTTTCCCCTGCGTTAACCTGAACAATTCCTCTTCTACCTTCTAAATGTATTAGGCTATGATATAATGTTTAATTAGGGAAGAAGGGCTCTGTATTTTAAAGTTTTAAAATTGTCAACTTAAATGTTTATGATTTCAGTCTTGCCAGCCACTGAACTATATGCAATGTAAATTTTTTTAAAATCAGGAGCTAGAAAATACTTTTAGCCAATCAGGATATTTCTTTCAGATATCCAAATCCAAAATTTCCAACCTAGTACTCCTAAACCCCACTTTATAGAATATATTCAATCAAGTAAAACAAAACCAGGTAGTCTGTAAAGCAAGCAACATCATTTAAATCTTTATTATTGAATTACATATGTCATCTTCTTCCTCCCATTGACACCCTCTAGCCCACCCCATCCTCACCCCCACCCCAGGCCTTCAGCATCTTATTGTCTGTATCTATGGGTAATCAAGGTTTTTGGTAGATTACCTCCCACCTACCCTGCCTCCTCCGCTTTCCCTTCAAGAGTTCGTATTCTGTTCCATGCTTCCACGTCTCTGGATCGGCTCCATTCAGCAGTTTATTTTGTTAGACTCCATATATAAATGAGATCACAACTCCAAACCTCAGGCTGAAAAGCAGATCTACTTAAGAAGATGAAGCAGAAACCAGAAAACCAACATGTGCAACTTACCTTTTTAAAAAATATATTTTATTGATTTTTTACAGAGAAGAAGGGAGAGGAATAGAGAGTTAGAAACATAGATGAGAGAGAAACATCCATCAGCTTGCCCACAACCCAAGGTACATGCCCTTGACCGGGATCGAACCTGGGACCTTTCAGTCCGCAGGCCGAGGCTCTATCCACTGAGCCAAACTGGTTTCAGCAACAACTTAGACTTTAAACAGAAGCTCTAGCTATTTTTTAAGTCAATGTTTAGATGTGAAGTTGTGAACCAACATGTGTGACTGAAGATTCCATTGTGATAGTATAGAGCATCAGAGAAGGTGAGACTGAAACAAAAGTCATTATCACATGCCATTCCGATCTACAACCCAGTTCCCTGGTGAAGGAGTTCAAGTAGGAAGTTAGATAGGCATGAGCAGGATAGATGGCTAAGATCAAGGGGAAGATGACGTGGGAGACATGACAAGAAAGAAGTAATCAAGAGTCAGCAGACCCAACGGTGAGAAAGGGGGAGACTTGAAACTACCTCCAGGATGTGGTGAAACAGATAGCTTAACATCCAGGTGGGGCAGCCTTGACACATGAGGTTTGTTCGTTTGTTTGTTAGTTAGTTTGTTTTTTACACAACCCAACTCAAGGCATATTTCAAATGACCAAATAAGTAGGACACTTAATTTGGTTTCACCAGCTAAGCTGCCTGCTCAGACTATATCTGGGTATGTTTCTTTTTCTGGCAAATAAACTCTTGCATGCCTTGCTGCTATTTGGTACTGTCTCTTGTTTTAATTCTTTCTACCAGCAAAACAAGAACTGGGAACTGTGGTATAAGAAGCAGTAAGGGAGACATGCAGGAAGATACTGTGATTTAAAGAGTTTGGGTGCAACCTTTAATTCTTGAATGCCAAAAACTGAAGAAAAAGTGATCCATGTCCAGCAAAACAAATAGCAGAATTCCTGTGTGTGTTCTGAGAAGAAGTTGTGTGATGACCCAGATTATTCTTCTTTTCTCCCACCCTACACTATGCACTTTAAATATGAGAAATATTTTAATTATAATAAAAATAAATAACTCTACTTCAAAGCTGGTATCAAACTTAATGGTTAAACACTCAAAACACACCCACAAATCCATTAAAAACAGAAAAAAGAAACCATGACCATTATCTCCACTGTTATTTAATATCTTCCTGGAAGTAATAGCACATTCAAAGAAGCTAAATTATTTAAAGATGTGGAAGTTGTAGAGAAGAAAGTAAAATTGTTTTCCTAGAGAACTTAAAAGAACCAATAGGAAAAAAAAAAACACGTATTAGACATGATAAGAGAATTTGGTTGAATAGCTAAGAAATAATAGCTATTGTTTGATGGCATAATTGGAATTGAGTGAAAGTACACACACACACACACACACACACTTGTCACTATTGTTGCATTCTATCTTAATCTATTTTCCCGAATCCATGGTACCTGAACAGTGAGTTCTCGTCATATAAGTGTTCTATAAGTATCTGTGGCATGAATTGCTCTCCTGTAACTGAAAATATGATTCAAAATTATGGCATGTGATCCCATAGGCCCTTTCTTACATTGTTTCCCTTTGTTCTTTGTTCAGGATCTGCAGCTGCTGCCTTCTGGGCTTTTTCCTATTTATGGTCTTATCTCTTCAGCACATATGTATTTGGATAAATATGAAAGTGTAAATGTGACTTTTTATTACATAGCCTTTAAAGCACTCTCTTCAGAATTTCTCGTGTACAACTTTTTAAAGATGTGATCATTTTTAGACCCAGGCAAAAAGCTATCTCTGCTTCTCAAATAAATGACTTATTCTTAAAATTATTTTTAAAGAACCATCTTTATGCAAATTATTTAAGAGTGAGACTACAATTTATCAAAATAACTGGATGTGATAGTTCAGGTTTGAACAAGAGTCATTATCAATAAAATGCTCCAAAACCATAGTATTTACTATGTGCACAAATAAGTATTTACCACTCCTTGTTAAGAAATAAATTCCAGGGGAAAAACCAAGATAGCGGCATAGGTGAATACCTAGACTGCTGCCTCACACAACAATTTCAAAACTACAGCTAAAAGAATGGACATCATCCAGAACCACAGGAAAGCTGGCTGAATGGAAATTCTACAACTAGAAGGAAAGAGAGAGGCTCACAGAGACTAAGAAGAACTGCAAAAAGCTAAGGTACAAAGACGTACATCTAGAGAGAACGGGCAGTGGCGAGCCTGGCTGGCTTCCTCTAGCCGAAGGGAAACGGAAACTCCTGACTGCACTGGACCCATTATCCTACTGCACTGAACCCCAGTTCTAGGCAAGACTCATATGGGGGATTGTCATGAAAAGGGAAAGTACATGAAGATTTGGGGGAGCTGCAAAAGGGCTGAGATCTGGAGACGCACACACCACTGCGCACAGAGAGGATGGACTGCTGATTGTACCACTGGCTCTCTCTAGTGGGCAAGAGACAGAGTCTCCCAACTGTGCTGAACTCCACTTCTGACTGCACTGAATCCCAGTTTCGGGCAAGACTCTGGGGACCCAGACTCATACAGGTCCTGAAGCACAAGGAAACCAGAAAGGCAGAGGTCTAGAGGCATGCGTGCACAAAGAGGGCTGCAGCTATTACCGACAGGCACTTGAAATCCAGGGGCCCCATAGGGCAGGGCTGACTAGAAGCCAAGGCTGTCTGCTCCACCCCATCCAAGACAGAAGCTCCCAATTGCACTGAAATCCAGGTCAGAATGCACCGAATCCCAGTCTCAGGCGAGACCCTGGGGACCCAGACTCATACAGGTCCCCAGAGCACATGGAAAAGCAGAGATCTGGAAGCACGAACACCTACACACAGAGAGGGCTGCAGTGAATACCAAGGGATACTGAGACCAAGGCCTGATGGGAAGCCAAAGCTATCTGCTCAGCCCTGAGACTCCGCCCCAATCAAGTATACCACAGAGGCTTTTGAAAGCTTGCAAGTCTTAAGGCAGAATCCAGCACAGAAGTTCTCCCACCATTGACACAGCTGATCCTCACAACCAATTGGCTTGGAGGTCAATTTCCCCCAGTGGCACCAATAACAATGAAGACTTAACTACAACAAGGTTGTATATACAGTCCACAAAGAAGAGCATCAGGAGAGTCCACCTCAGGTAACTGGGGAGGCGGAGCTATGGGCCATACAGGACACCTAACACACAAAGCTACTTTACCAACTCAGGGAAGCAGTAAAAATGCAGAGACAAAGGAACAGATCACAAACAAAAGAAATGGAGGAAAACAAACGACTGGATGTAGAATTCAAAACCATGGTTATAAGGTTTTTAAAGAATTTCCTAGAAAATATGGATAAATTTAGCGAGACCAAAGAGAAGAAAAAAAGGACCAACTAGAAATTAAACATACACTAACTGAAATAAAAAATATTATACAGAGACCTAACAGCAGACTAGAGGAACGCAAGAATCAAGTTAATTTGAAATACAAAGCAGCAGAAAACACTCTCCTGGAAAAGCAAAAAGAATAAAAAAAATGTGAAGATAGTGTAAGGATCCTCTGGGACAACCTCTAGCATAACAACATCAGAATTATGGGGGTGCCAGAAGAAGAGAGAGAGCAAGAAACTGAAAACCTATTTGAAGAAATAATGACTGAAAACTTCCCCCACCTGGTGAAAGAAATAGACTTACAAGTCCAGGAAGCACACAGAACCCCAAACAAAAGGAATCCAAAAAGGACTACACCAAGACACATCATAATTAAAATACCAAGAGCAAAAGACAAAGAGAGAATATTGAAAGTAGCAAGAGAAAAACAGTTAATACCTACAAGGGAGCACCCATATGATTGTCAGCTGATTTTTCAACAGAAACTATGCAGGCCAAACAGGAGTGGCAAGAAATATTCAAAGTAATGAATACCAAGAACCTACAACCAAGATTACTCTATCCAGCAAAGCTATCATTCAGAATTGAATGGCAGATAAAGAGCTTCACAGATAAGAAAAAGCTAAAGGTGTTCATCAACACCAAACCAGTATTATATGAAATGCTGAAAGGTACTCTTTAAGAAGAGAAAGAAGAAGAAAAAGGTAAATATAAAAATTATGAACAACAAATACATATCTATCAACAAGTGACTCTAAAAATCAAGTGAATTAAAAATCTGATGAACAGAATAAACCAGTGAATATAATAGAATTAGGTGCATAGAAAGGGAGTGGACTGACAATTCTCAGGGGAAAGGGGTAAGGCGGGTGCAGGAAGAGACTGGACAAAAACTGTACACCTATGGATGAGGACAATGAGGGGAGGTAAGGGCAGAGGGTGGTGTGGGAGCCAGGTGGAGGGGAGCTATGGGGAGAAAAAAGAGGAACAATTGTAATAATCTGAACAATAAAGATTTATAAAAAAATAAAAATAAATAAATAAAAGGATGTTTTTGCCTTGTACTGAAAGAAAGAAAGAAAGAAAGAAAGAAAGAAAGAAAGAAAATAAGAAAGAAAGAAAGAAAGAAAGAAAGAAAGAAAGAAAGAAAGAAAGGAAAAGAAAAAAATAGGTCCCAGAAGTTAGTAATATAGATGAAACAAACAGAGAACAATTAAGTAAACAGTATATGAGTTTCTGTCTTTACTTACAAACCAATTTCAAAGAAGGAAGAAATCAGGATGAACTTTGCTCAGGGAAGCTGCATCGAAGAACTGGCCTGATATTTGAAAGGGCCCAGCCTGAGTCATGATGATATGGTGATGGGGAAAGGAGGGCCTCTCCGGACTGTCTGCAGTGTGACTAGGTGACAGGAGGGAAAGCTGAGTGAGGCATGTTAGAGACAGGAGTAGGATAACTCGATTCAGACAGGTGTGCGGTCATGTGTGTGAGAAGGGTGGCCTGGGGCTAGAAGTTAATGGAGTTGATAGATAGGATGGAAACAAGGAATAGACAAATTAGAAAATCAGACAGAAGCATTAAACACTGAGACAAAACAGCCTGAAGAGGATGCCTTCAATAGATCTACTCCACCTCCTAATGGATTGAAGGTGGGAGAGGCGTAAAGCTGGTAGACAGGACAGGTCGGCTTAGTCTGAAAGACCCGTCAAAGGCTTCTACAGTACAGGACAGGGAAACAGAAAAGAGGAATATGTAATTTCTGGCTTGTGAAAAAGACATTTCAATGGACAACGTGAATAATGAAGGTGGAGGGTTAGGGTTGTTTCTTTGTGAGGTTTTTTGCTTGTTTTATTGTGTTGTGTTTTGCTGTTATTTTGGAAAGAGGAATATACACATCCAGTTTTAGACAAATAAGCATTAGAATGATGATAGAATGAGGAATAAAAAAAAGCCCAGAAGACAGTAATAAGAAGTATAATTAAGGGTAGAAATATGATGTCATATCTTGAAATTCATATTTGAAAACTTTGTGCCCGGGTGAGAAGCTATAGCTTACTCCAGGAAAGTAAGTGAGAGATAAGAAAGGTGCTCTTCATTTTGAAAGGGACAACTGAGACATCAAGTTCTGTAAACTGACCCTGCCTTTTGTTCCTAACCTCAAATTACAACTAGTAGGTGGTCCTATGCAAAAGGATAGACTCTCAAAGTGACTAGTATTTAAAGCAGACATGTGAGTGGCCAGAGTTGAGTGGAGATGCAGTTCCTAATTTCTCGCCCTTTAAAAATACCAGGGAAGAGGTGGGAACCCATGAGGATGCAATTAGTAAGAAAACACATTTAAGAAGATCCACCACCACACAATCAAGTCAAAACCAAGTTAAATAGTCGTGACTTTTAAAAGGGGGTTGGAATTTGCAATAGCCAAAGTCTAGTCCATCTCCAAAGAAATAGCTTAAATATATGCTCCCACTTCAGCTGAAAGCATTCTAAATCTAAAGGCTCATTCCTAAAAGCTTTTTAATATCTCAAAATCCTGCAGAAGTGCCTGATGCTGTAAATGAAATGCAAACCAGCTGTATATGTATATCACTAACTACCACAGTTCTTCAGTGAATATGGCATGGTTTTCTTTTTAATAAAACAGGTTCAAAGCATGCATTTTGAATTCATTTTAATGTCTATGGGCTTTATTATTTGGTACAGAAAAAAACTCCATGGCATAATGGCAATTTATATTTTTAAACTTTTCAATAATATGATTGAGAAGAGCTGAATTTTTTAAATGTTGTTAGTTATTCATGTAGTACCAATTTTTTAGCAGAAGAATAAATGTCGATTGTTTTATTTTTTTAAGGGTAAAACCTCTATCTTCAGATCCCCTAGTCATTCTACAATATCCCATCTTCCTCTGCTTCATTCCTCTCTCTTATTTCCATCCTTCAAGGTTTAGCAAGAACCCCAACCAATCAATGAAGCTTTTGCTAAATATTTATGCTTCTGTGGCATTATCTCTCCCTCATTTAAACCTATACAACTTATTTAGTTTTATCATATTATCATTTAATATGTCATATATGTATGTACATTTATATGCACACATACATATGTATTTATTTTCGTATAAACATATACACATATACATATGAAATATAGTATGTACTGTATATATCTATACACAGTACATGTATATAGCATATATGTAGTATGTATATTGACATATACACACATGATTCACGTGTAATATCATATTTGACATTATACACACATATATATATATATAAACTTACATAGAAAGTTACTATTTATTAAGGGGTGACTATGTGCCATATAGAGAGAGAAAGAAAGGGGAGGGGGTAATATGAAAATTAGGCCAGGAAATCATAACGGGTTGACCAAAAAAAAGGAGGTTTCGCATTCAGTGTCGGGGGTGAGAGGCAGGGGCCACCCGAGCCTTCGCTGGGGGAGGGCGTGATCAGCAGCATGGGGCTCTCGGAGCAAGGCAGGGTGGGACCAGCAGGCTGTGGGGTCCAAGGAGCGAGGCAAGGCGGGACTGGCAGCGGCTGCAGGGGCTGCTGTGCTGTGTGTGGGCCCAGGTCAGGGCTCATGCAGGAGGTAACAAATCGATGTGTCCCTCTCACATTGATGTTTCTCTTTGTCTTTCCCTCTCTCTTCCATGCTCTTTAAAAATCAATGGGAAAATATCCTGAGGTGACTCAAGGGTGGGCAGTGCCATGTGATTTCGTATCACGTGCTGGGCTCTGTTTAGTATATAATGCTATTCAATCTTCTCCAAAATCCTATAAATTGATTATTAATATTATTTCCATTTACATTAAAGGCAACTGAGATTTAAAGAAGCTAAGTGAGTTTCATATAATTTCACAACTAACACTGAGTAGTGAAGGAATTAGAAACTCAGATCTAGGCTGTCTCAGGCATGCAGGCTGCATAAACAGTAAGTTCGCTCTCCCTTGGAAATTACTTATACCACTCAGAATGGAACAAAGAGCATGGAGGGTAAAAATGTTCCATAAATAGGGCAACATCTGAGAACTGTGTGTGCTATGGGCCATTAAAGAGCTGCAGTTTTATTGTGAAAGTGGCAGTTTAGTGGCTTCTTTTTTTTTCCCTACAGTGAAAGTGCCCTCATTGTCAAGCACAGGAGACAGACTATAGGGCCTTTCGACACACCCACTAGACCAGTGGTTCTCATCCTGTGGGTCGCGACCCCTTTCACAGGGGTCTCCTAAGACCATCAGAAAACACATTATTTCCCATGGTCTTAGGAACCAACACACCGACACACCGACACACCACTCCTTGGTGTAGCAAAATGTAGCAATGTAGTTTACTGTTGTTATATGAAGACTGTTGCCCATGCTACACCATGATTCAAGACAAAATTTCATTTATTTGTAATTAGAAATAAATATTTCACAATATATAATTACATATTGTTTTTGTGATTAATCACTATGCTTTAATTATGTTCGATTTGTAACAATGAAAATACATCCTGCATATCAGATATTTACATACAGTTCATAACAGTAGCAAAGTTACAGTTATGAAGTAGCAACAAAAAAAATTTATGGTTGGGAGTCACCACAACATGAGGAACTATATTAAAGGGTCACGGCATTAGGAAGGTTGAGAACCACTGCACTAGACCCTGCCTTTCACACATCAAAAGCCACTCAGTGTGTGGAAGTCAAGAACTAAAGCACTTTTGGCTTCATGGATCAATTAAATATAGTGCTGTCAATTTTCTTTTTCAAATAAAGATGACAGAAAAAAGACCTACCATAGAGTAGCATGATTATTTCGTTAAAAAATAGGTATCTCAATATAGAAAATAAAGAGAACTTTATCTCATAAAGAAAATGAATATATATATATATATATATATATATATATATATATATATTCATCCAAGGATATGTTTTTATTGATATGGGAAAGAGAAACATCAATGTGAGAGAGAAGCATTGATCAGTTGCCTCTCATACACACCCAACCAGGATGGAACCCACAACCTAGATATGCGCCCTGATGGGAATTGAACCCATAACCTTTTTGGTGTATGGGAAGATGCTCCAACCAACTGAGCCACCTGTCCAGGAAAGAAACAACTATATTTTAAAGTGAGAGAATTTTAAAATTATTTCACTTTTCTCTATTTTATTAAATTTTTACTTAGCCTTGGGCTGATAAAAATTTTAAAAACTGTTATGAATTGGCACCACGCTTTAGCCAGTGTTAGAGCAGCACCAGGCTAAGCCATGTGGACTCTGATAGTAGCAGGCCCAGAACAACGCTCCCCCACATAACTGCTAATGTTCTATGTTGCTTCTCACAGAGACGTCCTTGGAAATACAAGACCTTACCTCACAGCAGAAGCTCCCCACCGGTAGCTGTTTCAGGCAGTTCATCAGGGATCACTTCTGTTTTATTAATTCAATCAACATGTGCGCATTCCAGTCTTTATGCTTTAGATCAAGGCCCTTGCATGGGCATTTCTGCTTATGAAGAAGGCTATTTCTGCCAAGAGAGCCCCTGGGAGCCACTCAGGCCATCCCCTTGCTCAGTTTATGGTTCCAAAGACACACTTTGAAGTTATGAGCATGACTGAGAAATTCTCAAGAGAGATTTTTTTTTTTTTTTACGTTTCAGTTATAAAAAAAAAATGGGCCAGAAGTAGATTATATCCAAAAACTGTGGCAATTCTTAAAAGTTGTGGTTCTATAAATACACAGGCATCATAATTTTATATTTATGATCACAGTTTGATTTGTCTCAGTGTGCACAGCAGACAAGTTATAAAAGAATACTTTCAGTCATTAAGTTCACAGGGGAAAATATAAGGCAGAAAATGTGAAAACAT
>PVJN01035744.1:0-21903 GCA_004026805.1 Lasiurus borealis | reverse complement strand
ATATAATGAACAGTTATATTTGAGTATAGTTTGAATTCCAGGATGATGCTTGGGAAGTTTTTAAGACTTACTTTCCCCATCCGTTAAGTACTGATACTATCATCTACCTCATAGGATTATTGTTAAAGAGTGTCTTTTATAAGTTACTTAATGTTTATGACCTGTAATAGGTCTCAGTAATAATTCTTTCCCTTCTTATTCCATAAGGAATGAGGTTGATGATTAAATTTGTTCACATTAGTCTCTAAGCAGGTAGGCCTAGTTTCTCATTCAGGGGTGGGGAATCTTTTTCCTGCCAAGGGCCATTTGGATATTTATAACACCATTCTTGGGCCATACAAAATTATCAACTTAGAAACTAGCCTGCTATATTTGATCAAACATTTAATTAACTAACCCCTAATGCTTTGGCAGGGCCAGACCAAATGATTTTGTAGGCCTTATACGTCTCAGGGACCAGATGTTCCTCACCCTTGTTAATCATATGTATACTAGACCCAGGATAATGAGTTGGTATGATTTTTTTTTTCATTTGTCTTTAACTTTTTAGTATGGAAACTTTCCAACTAATAACAAGATAGCAGGAATAAGATTATGAAAACCTATGCACCCATCACTCATCTTCAATAATAATTAACTCAAGGCCAGGTCTGTGTTATATGTACCTTCACAACTTCCACCCAGTCTCTACTCTGGGTCAGTTTTAGGTGAATTCCAGATATTATATTATTTCATTTGTAAATATTTCAGTGTGACTGCTGAAGACTCTTAAATAATCAGACTAACGTATTACTTCTAAAATTTTAGCAGTCATTCATTAATGTTATTATAACAATATAAATCATCCAATGTTCAGATTGCTCCCATATCTTATTTGTTTTTAGTTTATTTAAATCTGTATCTAAATAAGATCCATCCATTTCAATTGATTGGTACACTTTTTAGATTTTTATTCATCTGTAGCTTTTCTTACCACCACACCTTTTCATTTTTTCCTGCTGTTTATGGATCATTCGTCCTATTGTTTTTCATGGTCTCAATTCTACTGGTTGCCTTTTTATTTTTATTTCATTTTATTTATTTATTTTTATCTTTATCTTTATTTTTTACAGAGAGGAAGGGAAAGGAATAGAGAGTTAGAAACATCAATAGGAAAGAAACATTGATCAGCTGCCTCCTGCACATCTGGGGATGTGCCCAAAACCAAGGTACATGCCCCTGACTGGAATCAAACCCAGGACCCTTCAGTCTTCAGGCCAACAATCTATCCACTGAGCTAAACCAGCTAGGGCTGGTTGCCTTTTTAACATGTCCTTCTATCCCCTGCATTGCCTGTAAAGTAGTAGTTGGAACTAGAGGCACAATTAGATTCAGGTTTTTGCCAGGATATTTCACTGGTGGTGGTGTATCCCTCCACACTAGCTCATAACCTCTGATTGCCTCTGTTTTTGTGATGTTAGTGATGGAGTTCACTCTTACCTAGATGCCTTGTCTCCCCAAAGGTTGTAAAATGATAATGTCCTCTATTTTTCCCTCTGGAGTCCTTTGATAAAGAAAAATTTCTCCTTATCTACTGTTTAGTTCCCGGGAGATTGAAAAAGCAAGAGGCCTTCTTCGTTAATCCGTTTTCAGAAAGATGATTTCATTTCTTAGCAGCCTCCAGAGGTGAGATAGTGTTGCCCTCTGGCATGTTTCAAGCACACCTTGACATTTCTTGTTCTACAGCTGGAATTAGCCATTTCCCTTGGGAACCCTGATTCCTTGTGGCAGGAAAAGGTATCTATTAAAAGGTACTATTAAAGCCAGTTCTGTGGAAGTTTCCTTTCAATTCTCTGAAATGTAAACAACTGAAAGTAACAAATATGGTGTGCAGCCTGGCTCGGTGAATTTTTTTTTAACCTAACCTACAGTCTTTAAGTTGGCATACAACATTCCTCAACTAGCCACTTGGTGTCACTGCACAGTTGCATGTGCATTTAAGAGTACAGAGTGAAAGAGGTAGTAGATGGTCAAAGTCCTATTGCAAATATAGATGAGTGCATTAGATGACAAAATTCATTCTAAAAGGAAAGTCTGGTGTTCTGAATTCGGTCTTTCTGTTATATGACCTTGTGAAGGATGTCCACAAAGGAATTATACATTTATTAACAGTATTCATTACAAGTGCTTTTAAAATGAGTAGAAGGCTATGAAAAAATAACTCTATCAGAATATTTTTCATTTCACAAAAGACCTTAGAATTATCCTTATACTTAAATGAGTAGCCACATCCCACCACACTGCCCTCCCTATGTTGTCTGTAAAGACCACTTAGGTTAAAGCTCAATCTCCTCTACGCATTTCAGCACTGGGTTCTCAAGAGAGACTAATAGCAGAGGTCTGATAGTTTTAATGAAACTTCCATGGTCTTAATGAAATGTCTGGGTATAAAGGAAAGGGTTGGACACTTGGAGATCATTGTCAGGGCAAACTGTCTTTGAGTCCTGGTTCTACCACTCAATGACTAGAACTTTTTGCTTGTTATTGAGTCTCTGTGTGCCTCAGTGTCTCATCTATGAAATGGGGTTGCTGTGAGGATGGAATATGATGCCTGTAAATGTCTACACAATGCTTGATTGAGGTAAACACTCGCATCATGTTCTCTACTTCTTGACTTCACCTCCCTCTGAGATTAGTTTTCTTAGAATTAACAACAAAAAGGTCAAATTACTGCAAGTACACTTGAGTTCAAACCTCAACTCTAATAACTGAGTTTTTATAACTTTGGGCTTTCTGATCTATAAAATAGAATGTATGTTGCTTTGTTGTGAGAGTGCAGGGTCTTGATCCTTGTCTTCCCTGCATTTCTCTATTTTTCCTTCTTCTCTAAAGATCTTGGTCCCCTTCCATAGTATCACTTGCTGCCTTTCATCAGTAACACTCCAACCTGACCTCTGTCCATCTCCCTTGAATGTCTTACTATTCTTGGACTTATCGTGAAGACGAAGGTGAGGGCATTTACACATTCATTCATTTATTTTAAAAAATCACATATTCATTTTTTACTTACTCTGTACCAGGAATTGTTTTAGGTCCCAAGCAAAGGGACTGCTCCTTGAAGTGGGAGAAACATCACAAAAGAAACAAATGTCTCAAGATATTTCAGGACTGTGTTGTTTCAGAGTATCTGTGGATTGAAATTACAGGAAAGCATATTTCCATTCAAAAATAAAAACATTCTGGCATAAGGTATCTATCAGTAAAATGAACAGATGATGAGGCAATAAGTCCTTGCCCTGAAGGAATTCAAATACCAGCTGAACACTCATATGACAATTATGCTATTAATATTTATACTAAGTGGGAAATTTGGTTCAATTTGACAAATGTTTATTGAGTACCTCTGATACATAAGCCTACCTTACCTCCAAGAGTCCAGTCAATGATAAGATGCTATTTCTAAAGCCTAATCACCTGGAATTTAAATTAATCACCATAAGTTAATCACCCCCAACTTATCAATTGTCCCACCAGTCTTTTATAAGTGATGACATTTCTGGGTGGATGAGCCCATATCTACCATTTTCTCCCAAGCTCACTAGGAGGTAACACCACATCTACTCCCTCAGCCATCTTCCACATCAACATGTCTGAGATGGAACTCAGCTTTCCTCCCCAAGCCTGATCCCCATCTTACTGAAGGTCCCCTCCATCCTCCTACCCACCCTGTTCAAATGTCATCCTGACTCCTTCACCTAATTATTGACCAAGTTCTAGTCACCTCCTAGCTGGTCTTTCCTTCTATCCACACTGCCACAGGTCTTCATCACCTCTTGTCTACACTACTACCATGGCCTCCTGATTATTTCTAGTTTTCCACCTCTGCCCTTTCTAAGGTGTCCTTTGATCACGGCCAGGTGGAAGCACAGAACTAATCATACTACTTCCCCCCGCTGCTCAGCTCTGGTTGTGGGCCTCGGCCTGCCTCTGACCCAGACACACATTAAGGCTGGGACCAAGGCCATGCTAGTCATAAAATGTTCCTTCGCCATGAGTAGGGGAATGGGTGAACTTTGGATTAGGTCCCCAAATGCTTGACCCGGCAAGGGAAGCCTAGTAAAAATGCTTTGATGTGGCATTTACTGCCCTCCACACATAGACCCACTCCAATGTCCACCTGATCTCAGAGCATCTCACCCCCACTTCCCAACAGCCCCCCAAACACACATAGTATTTATTTCCACTCACACTCACCCAGCTCCTCTCAAATGTTCTCCCCAGTCTCTGCTTATTGGGAGCCCTGAGAGAACAGGAATTTTTGTCATATTCTTTACTGCTAGCATTAAGAAGAGATACTTAATAATAGTTGCTTACTATCTCATCTTTCATAATGCCTTCCCTTCATATTCAAAGTCAGATCATTTCCTATTGCTCACCATTCTGTTTGTGCCTTTTACAAAACTCCATTGTATTGCCTTCTGCCCTGTATCATCTTTATGTCTTTCTGTCTCAGCAACTAGACCTCGCCAGGGCGAAAAGACATATCTATCATCTTCACCGCTCTGCGGTATCTAGCTTGTGCTTTGTGCTCAGTGATGCTCGGCTCACTAAACTTGATTCAACTTGATAGAAGGACATGTGTTATGGTATTAAGCCCCTTTCTGTTAACTTGAGATTGTCAGCTGCTAGTCTTACATTTCTTTGGTCTGGCACAGAGCTACATGCCAGACTCTCCACAAATGTGTTGACTTGTTGATTGTTAAAGTTTTAAACCAGGTTGGATGGTCAGACTTAGAATCATTTTATTTTTCTTTCTTCCCCACTGGCTGCCTGCAGCAGACACTCCCTGAAAGACAACACAGTAGAATTTTTTGCATCCTTGAGCCTGCATCATCTCCTCCCCCACTCCACCTCCAACTCCTTCAGCCCTTTTTAGTAGGGGTTTTTTTGTGTTTCTGGAATCCAAGACAGGTGTTAGCTCCTTGGTTCCCATGGTAACCAAAAGTCTTTGTTAGGAATACTGAGCTCTGATGCTGAGATAAAATACAGTGCCCCCAGGAGAGCTTCTTTGAAGATAGAGACTTGGAGACTTGTTAATAGGCTTACAAAAATAATGTATAGACTTCATGTTTACTTCCTTTGAGAAGCTCAAGGCACTTTACAAGCATGCCTTAACTCATACTCACACATGCGGGTGAATTTGGAGAGCTGTGCATACTGTGTTGTTACCTTCTGAGTACAGCTTGGAAGCTGAGGCGGGGAGGAATGAGGTAGCTCATCCCAGAACACAAACGAGGCAGCCAGTAACCAGAGCTGGGCTTCCTGCATTTATCAGAGTTATGTGCCTGGTAGGGTTTGGTCCTCTGGCTTGTTTATGCACTTCTGTGACATGGTTAGATTGGCAGGAAGGGCAACACAAGCGTCTGTTCCTTAGCCCACCTCGCTTTGCTTGTGTCTAGTAGAAGGCCCCCAGAATGAAGCAATAGTGAACTTTTTATGCTCGTTACCAGCATCTCAATACACTGGAGGGTAAATAAAAACAATGGGGATGTTTTTTCCAAGAATGAACTTGGGAAACCCCAAAGGATGACATTCTTTGTTTCACTCTCTGCCAATCTCCTTGTACCTCTTAGACAACCTCTGGGGGTCCTTGGCCAAGTCCTCAGTCTTCCCACCACTTGAGGACTGGGATTCCCAAAAGCAGTTTACTGATTCTGTTTGCTTACCATCTATGCCTGGTCTCCCTCCTTACCACGATTATAATTAGCACCTCCTTATTGGTGACTCCCACATTTCTCTCATCTGTTTCCCAAATCGGTAGCTCTGACTCCAGTTCTTCCCCAAATCTAAGGAGACTTTCACAGTGCTTGCCACATACTTAGGTACATAATAATTGTTGCATGGCTGAAACCGGTTTGGCTCAGTGGATAGAGTGTCAGCCTGCGGACTGAAGGGTCCCAGGTTCGATTCTGGTCAAGGGCATGTAACTTGGTTGCGGGTGCATCCCCAGTAGGGAGCGTGCAGGAGGCGACTGATCGATGTCTCTCTCTCTCATCGATGTTTCTAACTCTCTATCCCTCTCCCTTTCTCTCTGTAAAAAAAAAAAAAATCAACAAAATATATAAAAAAATAAAAAGTAAAAAAATAATTGTTGCATGAGTGTATTTTACAGTGGCAACTTCATATGAGCATGCCACAAACCAAATTATTAACTCTCTCAACCCTCTTCCAAAGTGACTGTTCAGCCTAGAACCCCTAATCTGGCTAGTGGCATCAATCCATCCAGAGGTTTGACTGGAAGCCCTGGACCATCCCAAATCCCCTCTTCCCATCCCCCCAGTCTCCACCCATCCAGGCACCTTTCAAATTTGCCTTTGTCCAGGCCAGTGGTTCTCAACCTTCCTGATGCTTCGGCCCTTTCATACCATCCCTTATGTTGTGGTGACCCCCACCCATAAAATTATTTTCGTTGCTACTTCATAACTCTAATTTTGCTACTGTTAATGAATCGTAATGTAAATATCTGTGTTTTCTGATGGTCTTAGGTGACCCCTGTCAAAGGGTCATTCGACCCCCAAATGGGTCTCGACCCACAGGTTGAGAACCACTGGTCCAGGCCTTTGTCATCTCATAGTTGTCTGTTTCTGGCCTCCAGTGACTCCATTTCTCCTATCCCTCCACTGCCACCAGAAATATCTATCCAAAGTACAATCTGATCATATTTACCCCTTTATAAGTCTACCTCTATATCTAGGGTAGGGCTCAATGTCCTTAGCATGGCATTCAAGACCCTTCACAATGTACCCCCAGTCAATCCACATCTCCTGTGTTAATTCCCTCTACTGTCCCCTCAATATGTACTTCCAGTGTTTATTATATGTGACCATGGAGGCAAGCAGACTTAAGTGCTACCATTTTTAGGTCAGTCAACCCGAAGACAGTAACTTTCGTTGTTCATCCCAGAATTGTTCATCTACAAGGAGTCTAATGTGTATCAGGCAGTGTGTTAGGTGCTCAGGATACACCAGTGAACAAAAAGTGACAAAGATCCTTGCCTTTGTGGAGCCTGTATTCTATCAGGGAACTCAGACCATAAGCTATGAACACGATGAGTAAAGAAAATGACCAAAGGAAGAAGGAAGAGGAAGGGAAGAAGGTTTATAGGATTAAACAGCATTTTGAGATTAGATCTCCTTGAGAAGGTGAGGTTGCTCATGGAGTTTGTTCTTTATTATTGGGCTCTCTTCCTGTGTTAAATACCACTGTATATGAACATCATGTCCCTCACCTCTGGAGTCAGGGGATTGAATTGTTGTTCTGAGCAAATTATGAAACAACAATAATAACTACATTTTCCTGCGACAGGAGCTTACTCTGTGAAAGGCACTGGGCTGAGCAGTGTGCATAGTCTTTTCTCCTTTAAGCTTTACAACAGCCTTCGAAGATTGATGCTCTCCTCCCTATTTATCAGATTACAGACCCAGGATTAGAGAAATTAAAGCACTTGCCCAAGCCCATGAGCTAGATAGAAAGTAGCTGAGGCAGGAGTTGAGCACACAACTAGCCATTTTGCCTCCAACTGACAAATGAAGATAGTTGAGAACCACTCCTTTGAATGTTTCCCGAAACCAGTAGCTTAAAGAGCCAACACCATCAAGAGAACAACTTAGTATCACAGCATGAGAGGGGCTACAGAGAACACTCAACACCTGCTCCCACATCCAGCATCTGATTATTTTCAGACAGATGGTTCTCAGCCTCAGTGCAAGCTTTTATTGCCAGAAAAATACTTCCTTCGTGTCTGTCCTCTGTCTACTAATCCAGTTTCTTCTCATTTGAGCCTCAATGAAGCTAGAGCTCAATTTTTTTCCCTCGCCTCATAATTTTTCTTCGATCTATATGAAGAGCCAAGCCTCAGCTCTGTCCACGTTCTATAGCTGTTGTCTAGACATTATAATAACCAATCTCTTAAAGATGAAATCCTGGCTGTCTTCACATCAATAGCCCTGTAATCAACGTGCTGAATGCTTGTGGAGCATGACTAACCACTTATAAAAGAGGAAAGCATGAGTCAGAGAACTCCACCAAAAATAATGCATTTGGCCTAATCTTGGCCTGATGAGGATTCAGACTTCTGAATCATAAAGCTCATTAGAAATGGGAATGAATTTGACTCTCATAAAGATTTTAGGGCAACACAGATTTAGAGTGGTATATTTAGGGTAGGCCGCAGGACGAATTTTGGAGCGTAGGCAGATGACGTAAGGAGAGAATAATAATCTTGAAAAGAGAGGCTTTATTGCTTTTCTGTACCCACCTCCTGTCCTCGGGAGAAAAGCCTGATTTAGGGAAAGTCTCTTTATTTACTAGGAAAAGAAGGCTTTCGCGATTTGAGCAGGGGAAGGGATTTATTAGAAGCCCTTTCTTTCCTTTGGGCATGCTTAAAGCTTGCCGAGGGGCCCTCCAAAGTGTCCTCGGGTCCCTGCCTTTGGCAGCTCTGTTTTTGAACAAAGCTGGCTGCTTCTCACTGCCGAAGAGGTGCTCATTCATTAGAAAACTGCTCTGCACGGAAGAAAGTTACCTGCAGCCACGCCCTGACTCCCCTAGATCCTTCCTCCTTCTGCAGCTGGAGATAGAGGCCCAAAGGAGGAGCAGAGAAAAGGGTGTGCCTTGGGGCCGAAGGTCAGCCTGCCATCTAGGGGAAATTTCAGTGAGGGAAGGGGAAGCTCACATTTCCTGTGGAACTATGTACAGTGGTACCTCGAGATACGAGTGCCCTAACATACGAGATTTTTGAGATACGAACCGTCGAGCGAGCGATTTTTGCTTTGAAATGCGAGCAACATTTGAGATAGGAGTAATCGTGTGGATCGGCCGGCTGCACACGACCCACCAGTTTACCGCGACTCGAGCGTCTCAGTTCCCACGCCTCAAGGTTACGGGACGAATTAAACTCGTATCTTGAGGTACCACTGTACTCTGTCTGTTTCAGGCTCTGCATTAGAGTTTTCACATCCATTATTGCACTCAATGCTCATAAGAACCTTGGAAGGAAAAAAGAAAACATATCCCACTTTCACAAATGAGCATCTGAGGCTCAGAAAGCTCAAATCTACTCATCTAGGAAGTTCACAATCTCACCATTGTCATGTGATTGTCATAATAAGTGTGGTGCGTGACTCTTTTTGAAAGACCCCCCTCTCTCGGAGACCATGTCCTTTCTTAACCAGCCCCTTGCTCTTGTACCCGCAGGCAGTTTGGGGGTTATGCCAAGGAAGCCGACTACGTAGCCCAAGCCGCCCAGCTACGCACCGCCCTGGAGGGCACAGCCACCTACCGAAGCGACATCTACTTCTGCACTGGGTATGACCCGCCCATGAAACCCTATGGACGTCGCAACGAGGTCTGGCTGGTGAAGACATGAGTCGTTCAGAGCCAGCACTTTGGGGATGTGTGCTGCATCCACTCACTGGACGGGCAGGAGGGGCTTTTCGAACTGCAACTTCAGCTCAACCGACTTTCCTTCAAAGCCAGTCACTGCCAATTTTTTGAAATAAGTGTCCTCAATACACTAGGGCTCTTTTCCTCGTGGTGGGAAATACAGCAGAGACAGGTTCCAGCAGCATTTTCCCAGCTATCTGGGATTCAAAAAATGGCTATTTTAAAATGATCAAATCTGTATTTCTGTGATTGAGGGGGGAATGGAATTTGTGTGTGATCTTTAATCTGTGATTCTTTTAAGAGCTTTGTCTAAAAAGAAACTAAAAATAAAGTTATTTGACTTAAACAGCTAAGACAAATTCAAGTATAATTATTTCAAGAGTCTACAATTTGTGGTTGCCAGAGGGGAAGGGATTGGAGGGCTGGGTGAAAAAGGAAGGGATTAGGTACAAATTTGCAGTTACAAAATAGTCATGGGGATGTAAAAGGACAGCATAGGGAATATAGTCAACAATATTGTAATAACTATAATGCCAGGTGGGTATATGATTTTCTAATCACTATGCTGTACATCTGAAACCAATAGAAAACAATAGTGAAAGTAAACTGCCATTGAAAAATAAAAAATGATTTTACCATCTTATACTAGTAGGTAATACAACTATGAGTATTACTGGTGGTGTTTACTGTGACAGGAATCCAATATTTAGAATTCCAAAATCCTTCCGAATGTAAAACCTGGGGTAGGAGGAGGAGATGCTCTAGACTCGGGGCCAAAAATGCAGCCGTGGGAGCCTGAGATCATGTCAAGGAGTTTGAATTTTATCCTAAGAAAAATGACAAGTTGATGGCTTTGAGCAGGAGCATGATATCTTCATGTGTAAGAGGGAAAAATTCTGCCTTCAATGTGGAAAATGAGTTGGAAGTACAAGGGACAGGAGGCAGGGAGCCAAATCACAAGATTCTAAGTAAAAGATGATGGAGGCCTCTGTTAGGGTCATGGCATGGGGATGGGGAGAAGTGAACAGTTTGGAGAGAGAAATAGGATCAGCCAAGACTGGTTTGGCTCAGTGGATAGAGCGTCAGCCTGTGGATTGAAGGGTCCCGGGTTTGATTCCGGTCAGGGGCGTGTACCTTGCTTGCGGGCATATCTCCAGTGTGAGGTGTGCAGGAGGCAGCTGATCGATGTCTCTCTCTCATTGATGTTTCTGACTTTCTATCCCTCTCCCTTCCTCTCTGTGAAAAATCAATAAAATATATTTTAAAAAAGAAAAAAAGAAATAGGATCAACAGGACGTGGTGAGCAGCAGGTGAGTGAGGTAAGGGAGCAGGGGTCAAAGTGCCCAGGATGGGCTGCCACTCTCTGAGTAGGAAACGCAAGCAGGTCGACTGGGAAAACGTGTCCAAAAAGGGTATTTAGGCCTGTGGTTCATCTGAGTGATGCTATCTTGTGGGCAGCCGGAAGTATGTCTGCTGCTACAAAGAGAAACCGAATCTAAAGGTATATGGGTGGTATCAGCAATTTACAGACAGTGCGTGAACTATGGACCCTGTGTGGAGTAAAGAGAGAAGAGAGCCGAGGGAAGAATCGGGAGGAACCCCAATAGTTAGAGGAGAACTGAGGAAAAGAGCGTGCCAATGATCTAAAAGAAACAATCAGTGGTATAGGAGGAAATCAGAAAATTAAAAAGAAAGAGGTGCCCAGTGAGAGTTAAACTCCATCATGTGGTGCTATGAAGCAAGTCCTCAATGAGCTCCCGTTGATCTCCACTGCCACCATCCTAGGACACATCACCATCTTTCTTCCCTGGACTCCTGCAGCGGCCTCCTGACTGCTCACCACATCTCCATTCTCACCTCCCTTTGCTCCATCTTCTACCCAATACCCAAAAGGATCTTTGCCCTCAGACTAAAAGACAAACTCCATTTTAGGACCTCCCAGGCCTGTGTCCTTTGGCCCCTGACCACCTCTCCAATTCCTATCTTTCAAATCCCTCCCTTACCCTGTTTTCCCGAAAGTAAGACATCCCCTGAAAATAAGACCTACTTCCAGTTTTGCCTCCCGCTATAATATAAGGCACCCCCCCCGAAAATAAGACCTCCCCAATAATAAGGCCTCCCCAAACATAAGGCCCCTGAAGCTACTGTCAGGCGTCTGAATCCTGATTTAAAGAGACCTCGCACTGCCTAAACAGCTCCGGCTGCACTGCGGCCAATCAGTGAGCTGGTTTGTGATGACAACTACTACCGTACTGTATACAGGTAATAAATTTCCCTTTTTGTTGTTCAACAATAAATGTGTACCGTCTTCTTCTTCATGGAAAAATAAGACATCCCTGAAAATAAGACCTAGCACACCTTTGGGAGCAAAAATTAATATAAGACACTCTCTTATTTTCGGTGAAGCAAGGTACTATCTATCCTCCAGCCACAATGAGCTGGTACTCCCTTGAACCCACTTAGCTCTTTTGGCCTTTGCACTAGCTGTTAAGTTTGCTTGAAACCCTTTTTATTTCCTTTGTGAATGACAAGGTCTTCTCATCCTATGGGTCCTAACTTTACCTCCTGCTCCTCCAAGAGACTTTTCATGAGCCCTAATCTAAAATGGGTCCGCCCTGGAGTTCTCTATAAAAATAGCATTATTTTTAATGTCATAATGCAAACCACCCTTTATAATTTTTGGACTTATTTCTTTCATTTTTTTCTGTGCCTCACACTGATTATGTTTGATAAGAAGGAGCCCCGTATCTGCTTTCTTCTTCATTATACCCCCAGCGCCCAGCTGGGGGGTCATATATCATTTAGAAATGAATTAAACTGTAACAGAAAACTGAATCAACAATAGCTTTAACCTACTAAGTTTTTATTTTCTTGCATAGCAAGAAATCTAGAGGTAGATTTAGTGGCTACATGATTACGTCCCTGCACTTGCCTTCCTCTTTCCCTCATGGCTGCAAGATGGCTGGTACAGCTCCTGCCATCTCATCCATGTTCATTCAAGTCAGGGAAAGGGGAGAGGAGGAAAAGCTGCATCCCTCGCATCCGTCTCATTTTTTGAAGAAACAAAAAAGTTCCCAGGAGTTCCCCCAGAAGATTTCCATTTACCTCGAATGGTCCAGAACTGACACTGCCATGGAGATGGGAACGTGTATGTGTTTGGTTTTCCAGCCTCTCCAGTGGGGAACAGCAAAGGTGAATGATATTCAGAATGGCTTTAGGGCAGTTAATTTACAGTGAGTAGGTATGTACACCTTGAGTCAAGAGTTTGGAAGGTGAGAATTGGAGGACAGCTGGAGAGACTGACTGAGGCTGGATTGTACAGAATCTTAAAAGTTTTAGTTCTACATTCTAACTTCTGAGCACCGAATACTCTCTCTTCCCAGTGTCTTCTGCTCCCCCCATCTCTCCTTTCTCCCTCGATGAAAATCCAAAACAGCCCAGCCAGTGTGGCTCAGTGGGTTGAGCATCATCCTATGCACAAGAGGTTGCTGGTTCGTTCAATTCCCTATCAGGGCACGTGTTAGATTTCAGGCTAAATCCCCAGTAGGGGGTATGCAGGAGGCAGCCTATCAATGTTTCTCTCTCTCTCATGGATGTTTATCTCTATCTCTCTCCCTTTCCTTTCCTCCCTTTCTAAAATCAATAAAAACATTAAAAAAGAAAGGAAGGAGGGAAGGTAGGAAGCAGGGAAGGAAGGAAGGAAGGAAGGAAGGAAGGAAGGAAGGAAGGAAGGAAGGAAGGAAGGAAGGAAGGAAGGAAGGAAGGGAGGAAGGAAGGAAGGACAATCCAAAACAGTGGAACATTCTCAAGGTGAAAAAGGAAGTGGTTGTCAGTCCCCTCCCCCACAGAGAGGACATAGGGTTGACTGGAGAGTGTGGATATAGTGATTAAGAAAAAAGAGGGGCCCTAGCCAGTTTGACTCAGTGGATAGAGTATGGCCCACAGACTAAAGGGTCCCAGGTTTGATTTTAGTCAAGGACACATACCTCAGTTGCAGGCTTGAGCATGCGTGGGAGGCAACCAGTTGATGTGTCTCTCTCACATTGTTGTTCCTCTCTGTCTCTCCTCCTCCCTTCCACCCTCTGAAAACCAATGGAAAAATATCCTTGGGTAGGATTTTAAAAAAAAAGAAAGAAAGAAAGAAAGAAAGAAAGGAAAAAGAGAGACAGGAGCTAAGGAAACAAGTTGTTTATCCTCATTCTGGATTCAATAATGAAAAACAGAACCACAGAGACCAGAGTTGCTAATTGCCAATCTTTGGACCAGTAAAGCAATCTCTCTCCCTTATTCCAACCCAATCTTTTGTCAATATCTTTCCCAAAATAAATGTTGATGAAAAGACCACTCTGTAGTCCCATCTCACTCCTCCTCTCCGCAGGGTCTGGAGTAGAGTATATGGCCCGTTTTTTAGATTGCTGTATAATTAAGTTGGAAAACAATCAGCAGTAGAGTATAGTTATTAACAAATATCCAGACTGTGCTCTGGGTTAGTGCTCAGGATGACTGGCTTAAGGCTGCAGCCTCTCTGGAACTGCTTACATAAGGATGCTCCGCCTTCTGCCCGAAGCTACCTTCCTGTGACATTAATCCCCTTGTACATTTTGTAAGCAACACCCAGTAAACGTTGTCCTGTGTGCCGCACAGCACAATACCACACTGTCCTGCTCCTGTGAGTATTTAAGAGCCACCAGGTGTGTATAAACACTGTGGAACCCTGGGCTGAGCTCAGGGAGTTAGTTGGCCACCACTTGTTTAAGGAAGACCTCCCTCATTTACATTTGGCTTCTCCACTCTTGAGTAATGGCACTTTGATCTTTGAGCACAGTAATTAAAGCTTCACAGCATGCCACATTGATGGGTATTTATTTGGTTGAATGCCATGGATTTTGCCTTAGAAACTATTCTTCTTGACTAGTTCCAGTGTGTGTGTTTTTTTCTTTAGAAATATTTTGTTTCTATAGCAACCAACATTCTAAGAATTTGAGAAAACACCCAAGCCATATCCAGAAGTGCAGAATCAAGAATCAATTCATGTCAAGTGGGAATTCCGGAGCAGACTGAAGGTGTGGTAGAAATTGATGTAGGCTGTGTAAACCTACCTCACAATCAAACTTCAGGTAGAACATGAATTAAGTTTTCCCTGGCGATGAACTAATTAGACTTTCATCAAAAAGTAATTTTATGAGGGGGCTCAAATCCCAGCTTCTTCTCATATCACGCTTCATCCTTCCTTCTGGGTTCCTTTTCCTCTAGTGTCACGAGAAAAAATGCTTGTTCCCCTAAGGCACTCCTCACTTCCCCACTCCAAGCCTTGGCTCCCACTGCTCCCACACCTTGAATCCCTCATGCCTGCCTGTCCATCCTCTACCTGTAGCCAGCGCCTGGGAAGGCACATGGGCATTTCTTTAAATTGTCAGCTGAATCCAGGGTGGTAGGCAAAGCTACACCTGGAAATACATTCTGCCAAAAAGTAGAAGTATTAGCAGCTTGACCTTCATTTCAGCCCAGGTGCCAGAGGGTGGGTTTTATTATGTAAATCCAGCCAAGCACCAGGAATGAATAGGAAAACTTCCTGGTATTTGGGGGTATTATAAAATAAACTCATTGCATCGTCTCTTGGTCACTGTCTCTCCATGCGAAGAAGGAGCAATCCCACCTGGTCCCAGCTTTTTCCTTCTATCGTTGTGTCTTGTCTCTTTCTTTTATTTCTCAATCCCCAGCCACCCTTACTCAGGAACTGGACCGCTCCTAGCCACGCTGGATGCAGAAAAGAGAAATATTTACATCTACCCAACCCTCAAGTCCCACCCCCAGAGTCTTTGAATTCTTACCTGTTCCCTTAGGCACACCCTCCTTCCTTTGTGTTTTATGGTCCCCACATCACCCCAGAGGATAAAGATTATGTGCACAGTAGATGCTCAGTCTTATTAATGTAGATTAGTTTTAAAACTTGCTAATTTAAAAAATAAGAGATATTGATAGCTCACATTTATTGAGCATTCACCCTGTCCCAGGCACTATGCACACTCATTCCATGAACTGCCTTATTTATTTGACACAATAACCCTAAGAGGTAGTCAGAGGCACTGTACTCTCTACCCCACTTACAGATTAACTGGGGCAGCTCAGCAGGTTCATTAGCATGCTCCAGGCTACACAGACGGTACATGACAAAGCCAGAATTTGAACTCAGGCAGTTTAACTCCAGAACCAAATACTACTCACTCAGTTGGGTGTCTGCTTTCCTTGTCTGGCAAGAAAGGAAATGAGGCAGAATGTGACTCTACAAGTGAGTACTCTCAGTGGATGCTCCCTCCTCTCTGTAGAAGTTATTTTGAGGCTCAGCCAAGGTGGCAGTGATATAATCCTATTTCCCTCGGGTATATGTCGCAGAAATAGCATGGGTACCCAACAGCCACCTACATGCCACCTGCTGGATCCAAAGCCCTGTCTATCTTTTCTCCCTTTCCCTCTCTAGTTTAACATTCAGCTAAAAGAAGGTCTTATGTCACCAATAAAAACACAGGACCCTTTCCCCTCCTTAAAAAATTGTTTATAAAAAAGGTTTAAATATATAATGTGTGCTTTTAATCATGTTGTCTCTGCTCTCATTTTAGAGCCCTTTCTTATGAGCTAACAGATTGTGGGTGTTCGCCTTGTGTTTTATGAGTGGGAGGCCCTAAGCTAGAAGCAGAGTCCAGTGGGATCTCAACCATTCGAGGAATCTAGAGGAACTTTCAGCACTTCGATGTCTTCTCAAGGGCTTCATAAAGGAAGTGGAGCTCAGGGAATTGGTTTCGTTCCTCGAAGAGGTTCGATGGCCGTTAGAGAACTCCACCCTTTTATTCCACTCACTCTATTCATCCACATTTACTTCCTCTGAAATGGATCTCCATTCACACACTTCAGCAGGTGCATTTTCAGTCTTTATCGGGTTAGTTGGCTCCTCTGGCTCCTCTGTACCCCTTGACACCAAGACCGCTTCTTCTTTCTCCTTTGTGTTCCTCCTTTAGCACCTGTGACCTGTCATTCTCCAGGTGCATCTACTTCAGACTACCCCTCTACTTCCTTCATAGTCTTCTCTCTCCATGCCCAGCCCTTAAATGTTGGTGTTCTCTGGGGGACATACTCTGTCTTCTATCATATCACATCACTCTCTCCCAAGATGAGCTCATCAATGACGATACAGATTATGCCCAGGTTCTGTGACATCCCTGTCCTGGTGTCTTTCAAGGATTCATTTCCAGCCCACCTCTCTTCCTGACTTCATTTTTTTCTACATACTATCTCCAGGCATGTAGAATTAAGAAGTGGGTCCTTTGCTAAGACATATACTGAATAGTCCCTCCCTTAGTGACACAAACAAATAACTAAAGCTTTGAGATTATCACTCATAAGGGCTCATAAGAAATTGATAAGACTCATGCTCTCTCTTTTTTTTTTTGGTGGGGGGGGTCTCTTTCCAGTAGAAAAGGAGGTGGAAGTATTAATTTATTCTTCAAGTTACACATAACTCAGAATACATAGATTTCAATGACTTGTCAGCATATCTCCCCAATTAAATGTGATTTTCTCAAGTGCTGATATTTAGTATTATGTATTTTCTCACTCCCGGTTCCCAGCAGAATACTAGTTCACAACAAAAGAAACTCAGTGTATGATTGTGGAAGGAAATAAATGAATGAATATGTTTCTTAGTTCATGCAACTGCTGAAATATCACTGGGAAGTGAGGATGAAGAGGGCTAGCCTGTCTGCCTGCATGCCACACAGCCTGGCACAAGTTTGGAGGCCAACAGGAACTTGGCATATAAAGAAAAGTAGAAAAAGACAGAAGTAAGTCTGTAAGTCCCACATTTATGACCCACTTGACATAGTCATGCAAGTAATTCACAGATATCTCAGACTTGACATGTCAAACACTGAACTGTTGCTCCATCACCCTTTTCCTCCTTCAATCTTCCTCATTTCTCTAAATAGCACCACCATTCACCTACTTGCTCAAGGCAAACACTACAAATCATCTTAAAGAGAGACAGAGTTTCCCTGTTTGCCAGATGGTCCTCCCCGGTGCAGCTATCATCTGAGATCAGAATGTTTCTCTTGCCAATGAGGCCATTCTCCCCAACTTGGACAGCCCTCCTGTGAAATTGATCAGTTGGCCACTTCTTTTCTGTCTCCTCCCAACTTCTCTTACTTAAAATGAAGGGGTGGGTGGGGCAGAGAGCACAAGCCCACAGTGCCTCCAGCCATGCCTGGTCAAGAGCAAGAGTTGAAAGACCACAGGCATTTTGCTATCCTCTGTGTCTTTCTTCCCTGTGAACCCTGGTTTGCCTGCATTTGGCTTCACTCTCTAACTTAACACATTCTTGGATTCCATCTCATCATTCATTCATTTCATAAATATTCAACAAACCCCTATTATATGTCAGGCATTGTTCAGGGAATTAGATTTACCAGTGAACCAAACAAAGACCCATTCTTGTAGAATAGGGGATATAAATAGTACACAATAGGCACAACTAATTGTTTATTGCATTGTGTTTTAGAAAGTAATAAATGCTATGACAGAATTAAAAGGCAGAGCAGGATAAGAAAATAGTGTTCAAGAATATGAGATGGAGACGGTGGTGTGAAATTTTTACTAGTATGGTCAGGGAAGATCACATAGAGAACAAAGATTTGAAAAGAGTGCGTGAGTTACCCATATGGGTATCTGGGGAGAAAATATTATAGGCAGAGAAACAGCTAGTGCAAAGGCCCCAAGACAAGGTGAGCCCCTGTGATTGAGTGACAAATCAAAGAAGCTGAAGCAGGGTGAGCACAAAAGGAGATCAGAGAGGTAATGGGAAGCACCAGGTCATTTAAGTCCTTTGAGGCCACTTTCAAGACTTGGGCTTTTTCTCTATATAAAGTGGAGAAAAACCATTACAAGATTAGAAGCAGAGAAGTGACATAATCAAACCTAGCTTTTCAAAGGATCCCTCTGGCAACTATATATATATTTTATTGATTTTTCACAGAGAGGAAGGAAGAGGGATAGAGAGTTAGAGACATCGATGAGAAAGAGACATCGATCAGCCGCCTCCTGCACACCCCTTACTGGGGATGTGCCCGAAACCAAGGTACATGCCCTTGACCGGAATCGAACCTGGGTACTTTCAGTCCGCAGGCCTATGCTCTATCCACTGAGCCAAACCAGTTTCAGCAACAACTATATTGACTGTACACTGTAAGAGATTCAGATTGGGATTGGGATTGGGGGACAAGAGTGGGAGCAGACAGCCAGTTCGTAGGAGTCTACTACAGGGATGCAGTCAAGAGATGACAGTTACCAGGACCCTGGTAGTGACATTACAGTGGTAAGAAGTGATCAGAGTGTGATCAGAGAAGTGTATACGAGTACATATTTTTAAGGTAGAACCAACAGGATTTCCTGTTAGCCTGTATTTTGGATGAATAAAAAAGTCAAGATGACTCCAGGATTTTTTATTTGAGCAACTGAAGGATGAATTTGTTATAAACTGAGATGTGGATGGCTCCTTGTGGAGCAGGTTTGAAGGTATCATGAACCTAGTTCCCTTCATTCTTCTTTTCCCAACCACTGCAAGACAGAGTTTCTACTTCCAAAGTGTCTTGCATCTTACTGGCTCTCTCCATCACCTCTTGATGTATCAGATGACACTCCAACCAACTGAGCTACACCAGCCTGGCCATAATATCTTTTAGTCATTCTTCAGTATAAGCATTAAATTCATTTATTCTCTTCCTTGTTCACCAAGTTTGATTCAATTTTGACTGAGTTTTGAAATGCAAATAGATCGTTTATTCAAATGTCTTTCTTTACAGTTTCAGCTTTTCCTCTAAAAAGTAATGATTGCACCCTAGCTGGTTTGGTTCAATGGATAGAGCATAAGCTTGAGAACTGAAAGGTCCCAGGTTCGATCCCGGACAAGGGCACATGCCTGGGTTGTGGGCTCGATCCCCAGTGGGGGATTTGCAGGAGGCAGCCAATCCATGATTCTCTCTCCTCATGGATGTTTCTCTCTCCCTCTTCCTTCCTCTCTGAAGTCAATAAAAAAAATTTTTTTTAAATAATGATTGTGACTGAGAGAAAAGTGAGTTATAATATCTCTAATGTTATTTTACTCAAACTAACTTTATAATGTTCTTTTCTATGTGTTATAATAATATTGGGAACATACAAGAGCAAAAATTATTACATTCATTAGAAAAATGTAAAGACTTTGAATGAACATCCTTTCTGTGGAATGCTGGTGCCCCTGGGATCAGCTGATCCTATGTGGATGTGTGCCTTTGGCTTTGACTAGGCTTTTTAGAACTCCATAGAAATAAATGATGTTAATCTGTAGAACACTCATAGCAATCCTAATAATTCTTACATGTAAATATGTATATGAATTCTGAAGGTTCAGTTAAACAGCTGAAACAAGAGGATCCATTTCCCAGAGGGTGTTTCCATTGCCATGTCTCGTGCTTCGGCAAGGATGGCTGAAAGGTTGGGCTCCACTGGTGCTGTTATTAAAGTGCCTACGTGTGTGTGGTCTCTTGTGTGGCTTAGGATTCTCAGAGCATGGCAGCTGTGTCTCAGGAGATAGCATCTGGAGACCAAGTATCCCAAAGCAGCAAAGCAGAAGCTGCGAGGCTTCTTTTGACCCAACCTCAGGACTCATGCATCATCACTTCCACCAGTTTACGGTTTACAAGAGTCACTAAAGCCAGCCAAGATTCGAGTGGAGGGGACTTCGACCCCTGATGGGAGGAATCTCAAATAAACACAGCCATTTTTAAAAACTCCCACTTCTGACTGCATGCATATAAGCATAACCAATGGACACAAGACACTGGGGGGTTAGGGCATGCATGGGAGTGGGGTGGGAGGCGAGAATGGGAAGATATGTACACATGTAATACATTAATAAAAAAAATAAAAATAAAACTCCCACTTCTTTTGGAATTGTTGAATGTGCTTGACATGTTAAAATATATCAGCTTTCTCCCAAAATTGTAGTTAAGAATGTCCAAGAATGATCTAAGATCTAAGTATGCTCTTTTATTTCCCAAATATCATGTCCCAAAATATTTGCCAAATGGGTCTTTTCCAAATCAAGAAATCCAATTTTATGTATCATGCTTAGCTTAATACTTTACCTTATAACAACCAGCAATTCCACCGTAAATATTAAGTGGATATAGTCAGCTCCAACATCTGAACAAAATATTTCTAAAAGTTGTGCTCTCTGACATCTCATCTGATCTCAAAAAAAATTTATGAGATTCAGCTAAAATTTATTTAGGTGCCAAAGCTTCATGATGAATAAACCATGGTTGTTAGTCATTTTGAACCATTTTTAATAACTGCCATATTTTCTGGTCATATTTGTCGTCCAAGCTTATAATCCCTTTGTAAATTTTTCCAGTTTTGTTGTCCAAGCTTGTAATCCCTTTACAATTAAATAATATTGAATCAACAACAATACACTTTTCCAACTTGGAGATTATACCTAATCCAATTGCGAATAAAATTAAATTTAAACAATACAAAAAATCTTCTGTAAAAACTATGGCACTCACATCTGATCTGTCAGGTATTGACAACTGATAGCATCAGTGTTTTCATTCACTTGAATCACAAAATCTATATCAGATTGTAATTGTGTCAAACATTGCTTTTCAAATAAGTCACAGGTATGTAATGTACAGCTCAGGAAAAATAGGCAATATTATCATAATAACTTTGTATGGTGGCAGATAGTTACTAGACTTACTGTGGTGACCATCATAAGAAATATAAATGTCAGATCACTATGTTGTACACCTGAATCTAATGTAATATTGCATGTTAACTGTCCTGTCATAAAATGGCTTTCCTATATTCTGTAGTTGTACAGATTTGATGAGGTATTATGGTACTAGTATATTAAGAGGTATAATACTAAATTTGTCAGCTGATTCATTATTTTATCACCAATACCATATGTATTGTTCCATACATCCTAGAAGAATAATTTTTAACAGCTGTGTGACCCAATTTTTGTTTTGCCACCTAATACACTACTAAATTATTATAAGCTTTTTCTTAGTAGTAGATGACAACTTAAAAACTATTGACACATTTACATATTTTTCTTTGGAAACATGTGAGGGACTTACTGATAGGATACTATGTTGTTTCCCCAGGTGTGTTTTTCATTTTGAAGATTTTAAGTTTTCATTTATAAAATTTTCATTATAAATTATACTGGAGTTCCAGTGCACAAAATTCGTACATGGGGAGCGGGAAGTCCCCAAAGCCCAGCCTGCACCCTCTCCAATCCAGGACTGCTGGCTCTTAACTGCTCACCTGCCTGCCTGCCTGATTGCCCCTAACTGCCCCCCTGCCAGCCTGGTTACCCCAGCTGCCCCCCTGCCAGCCTCGTCACTACTCATTACCTCCCTGCCATCCTGGTCACTCCTCACTACC
>PVJN01035743.1:0-21904 GCA_004026805.1 Lasiurus borealis | reverse complement strand
GTGAAACATTTCGCTCTTTCAGACCAGCCTCAAAAATACTTCTGATCTAAAATAAAGTATCATTATTTTTGTGTGGATAACTCTGTGGTGAATTTTCAACAGATGTGGGAATATGTTGGTGTGTGTGTGTGTTTGTGTGTGTTTAAAGACAGAGGAAGGGCCAAAACCGGTTTGGCTCAGTGGGTAGAGTGTTGTCCTGCAGACTGAAAGGTCTCGGGTCCAATTCCGGTCAAAGGTATGTACCCTGGTTGCTGGCACATCTCCAGTAGGGGGCATGCAGGAGGCAGCTGAACAATGTCTCAATCTCATCGATGTTTCTAACTTTCTATATCCCTCTCCCTTCCTCTCTGTAAAAAAATCAATAAAATATATTTTTAAAAAAAGACAGAGGAAGGGAAAAGAGTAGAGAGAGAGAAACACTGAACACTGATGAGAGAGAAAACATCGTTCATTGGCTATCTCTTGCACACCTACAAATAGGGATGGAGCCTGCAACCCAGACGTGTACCTGAAGCAGGAATCGGAATTAGTGACCTCTTGGTTCCTAGGTCGATGCTCAATTGCTAGGCCACAATAGCCTAGCCGTGTGTGTTTTATAATTTTAAGTAAATTGTCACTGTGTGTTAAAGAGAAAAGGAAAATACCAGCACTGTTCATCACTGGAAGAATGCCCTTATTTTGATATTGCTATTTCTTTGTGGGAGTTGCTGAGACAGGAATTCCTTTCCCTCCCAACTGTTCTACCTCTGTTTCAACTTGAATGTATCTGATGTTTTCCATATTTGCACACTGCAAGAAAGAGAATGATTAGGAGAGATGCAAAGTTGAAGGTAATATTATCTGAAATCAGGCCCAACAGTTACTCATTCCTGTTGTACTGACTATGTAGATCCCAGTGGGAATGATGGAATTAGTCATTAGGGTTCTGTCAATACCAATATCTTTTTTCCTGGCTTACAGTTCTAAAAATCTAATAGTTATATTAGATTGATAATTCTATATTACATGACTATCCTGCTTCTTTTAAGTTTTATTCAATTTTTTTTTTTAACCATGTAGAAGTATTTTTGGAGTACAAGGGAAATCTCCCCAGGAAAATGCTACAGCTGAAGTTATAGATTCAGATTAAGGTCCACATCATCAAAGAAAAATGTCAGGACCCCTTCCCAACATAAGTATCAGTTTTGCTTTGCTGTGAGGGGCAGCTCTCATGTCTGTGCCCAGTCTGGGCTCTGTAAGGCTTGCAATTCTGTCTGCTGGAGAACCAGAAGACCCCTGGTGGGTCTGCCATGTAACTCCAATGCTCTCTGACCATTGAGTTACCCCGGGGAAGGTTTCTGCCATTACACCTTATTTTATGGAAATAGAAAGGCTAGAGATCACCCAATACCTCAGCTCTTTCTGTACAAGCTCTCCCACGAAATGCCTCATCCCATAAATCCAAATGGAGAGAGAGTGGCCCTGCCTGGATGAAGTGTAGAAGACACTGAATGTGTACATGGCCAGTGTTTTGCTGATTAGCTTAAAAAGTCTGTTAAAGGTGAAGAGTTTTAAAACAATTTATGCATGCTCTTGAATTTTTTATTGTACCCCAAAATTTCATATCTACATCCGTTTACCAATCTATGTCAAACCAAGTTCTTTCCTCTGAATAAGAGTCTGCTGATTAGAAGCTGCAAAACTACACCCATAATTCACTTTTATGCTGATCAGTTTTGATACTTTAAAGTCCCTTCAGTCTGTTTTCTGAGATTTTTCTGATTATACTCCTCCAGTCTTTTACAATGATCTCACACATCTAATTCAATGGCAATTTTTTTGAGCAGCTTCTTTTTTTTTAAGTACTTTCAGAGTATTTGCTTAGTTTTAATGGGAATAGCAATTCTCTTATTTATGTTTATATTTTATCAGTTTGAAAAATATTTTACTATTTTCTACAATTGCAATAAAAGCTTCAACTGGAATAATTTTGTTAATAAAGGCCATAGACTCTTAGCAGCCATGCAGCTCAGCCCATGGGGGCTAAAGGGCCCAGGCTTACAGAGAAAGTTTAAGTTGTGGATATCCACCGATATGTTCTACAGAGAACAGAGAACATCTGGGGATCTGATGACATAATTAGAGGGTGTTTTGAAAGAGTTTGCACTGTAGATGATAGAGAGTCATGGAATCTATTTTTTCATCTTATATTTAAATCCCAGGCATGACTGAATTACTGGTTGGCTAAAATGGGTGGGTCATCAGGAATCCTGCAGCCAGGAATGAGAGTAGCATTTGTCTCTGCCCAGGTGGGTCAGGAAGATCTCTCCACAGATTCTGCTAAACATTTGTTCCCCCAAATGCTTTCTTCCTCCCACCCTACTAGAATAATGCCTGGCCACGCCCAGGTCTGCTGATGTGTTCCAGGCGCTTGGATACCAGCCATGTACAGGATTCCATCCTGATAAAAGGCCTGTGATCCTCAGTCATTCAGACAACTATTTTATTTTCACAAATATGCTTTCAACATGAAATACACAGTAAATCATCTTAAGATCCCCCCTCCCCTCCCATAACCCCATCATGTGGGAGATGCAGTGCCTTGCCCTGGAGGTGCTCAAGTTGTCCTGGGCCAGACCTGGGTCCCTTAGAGCCACCTTGTCCACCCCTAATATATCTGTTATTGCTGTTTTTAACTGAAAATCTGAAGGGAGAGAAAACTATATTTAAAAGGGACTGAAGTTCCTGAGCAGGTTCCTTTCTGTGGGCATAACTAAAAGGGAAAGAATGTGCTTTTAATGGCCCTGGACACAAGAAATCTACACTTGCTTTTAACTGGCTAATGCATGGGAAAGAAGAGACTTCTTACTGGAATTTTTTAATGTATGAAATAACGACTTGTCATGAAAGCAGTGCCCATTGATGTCATCCTTTGTATTTCCTCCTATGTAGATAACTGGAACTTGGCAAGGAGATCCCATTAGACTACAATAAGTGTATGTAGAATTGGGAAGTAATAAAAGAATGAATGTTGAAGAAATGCCATATCATTAGAGTCTAGAGAAATCTAATTGTGTCCTACTATTCACTGATGTCCTGAGTATATCAATAAGATTACTTTATTATAATTCCTTTGCCACATGCTATTTATAAAACTTGTGGAGTTTAAACATCTTTTAAAAATCAGGGTTTAGCTGAAACCGGTTTGGCTCAGTGGATAGAGCATCGGCCTGCAGACTAAGGGGTCCCAGGTTCAATTCTGGTCAAGGGCATGTACCTTGATTGTGGGCACATCTCCAGTGGGGGACATGCAGGAGGCAGCTGATCGATGTTTCTCTCTCATCGATATTTCTAACTCTCTATCCCTTCCTCTCTGTAAAAAAATAAGAAAATGTTTGAAAGTAAATAAATAAAAATCAGGGTTTATGTAAAAAGTCCTTCTTTATACAGCCTGTTTTGAATGAACATTTGAAATAACTTTACTGACTGCAGGTGGCCTTGTATACCAGCTGCCATGTATCTCTGGAAAGAATTAGAATTCCAGTGTCTTTGTGAGCCAGGTTTAAGAAAAGGAGATGCGTTCCTCTGCTGGTGTGGCATTTTCACGTACAGAAGTATAAATATATACACCCATATATATGTTAAGTCCCGCAGTTTTATTCATTAATTTGAGAAGTTAGACATATTTCATTTCGACAAAAGACAGAATTTTGGCCACATTGTGGACATGCTTATGGACTAAATTTCCAAATGGAAGTTTCATAATTTATCCTGCCCTCTTTGTCTCTTTTCTGCTGTGATTCCCCAGGAAACAATGGGAGGCAGAGATTTGCCTGCAGAATGTTTATTCAGGAATGTTCTCTGAAACACCAAGGAAGAAAGTCAGGGAAGCAATATGTGCAGAGAAAGTGGAGGTGCAGTGCACTTACTAGGAGGCTTCAGCTGACCCCACAGGGGCTCTGGAAAACCCCTCAGAATCCTTCTGAATGGACAGGAGCTGGAACTTAATACCCCCTTAAAACTAATCACTGCCCCCAAGCAGGGAGGGAGTCTTGAGTGCAATGCCCAGGGAAGAGGTGTGAGCTGTCAGCAGCTAGGAAAAGCGTGCCTCACACTTGAATAGGGCCTCTGGATGGTGCAAGACAACATCTACTGCACCAGCTTAATTTATGATTTTCTTTTAATGTGTCAATATGAGTTTTAACAGAATATCATTTAGATTTGCTGTTAAAATTAGAATAGTGCTGTTACTTGCCTCTAGGTTGTACAAAACAGTTCATACAAAAGGCATAAAGCAATGTCTAAATACCTAGTGATAATAAACTCAGTAAATGCTATTAATATATCAAAAATCTGACCACTTCTGTACCACTGCAGTACCCAGCGTCTTTCACCCAGATTACTGTAATATTCTCTGGTCTCTGCATTTTCACCCCTCCCCCACTCCCTTCAGTCTGTTCTCAGCACAGCAGCCATAGGGATGTCCCATTCATAGCAGTCCATGCTCAGAACATTGCTGGCTCCCATCTCACTCACAGGGAAACTCAAAGCTTCTATAGCAGTCTCAACTACCTGCAAGTCCTGGCCACCTTACTGCTGAGACCTCACCTCCTACTATTCTCAATTCTAGCCACATAGGGCTCCAGACGTATCCCAGGCAGGCATTACATTCCTATTTCAGGGATTCTGTATTTGTCATTTTCTCTTCCCAGAACACTTTCTCTCTGCTAAATGTCTGTTTCCCTCCCTTCCTTCAGGATTCCTCACATAATGTCATTTTCCATGAGGCCTTCCTGGTCACCCTTCTTAAAAGTGCAGCCACACCAGGCCAGAGTGGCTCAGTTGGTTGAGTGTAGTCCCGTCACAGAAAGCTTGTTCGTTCGATTTCTGGTTGGGTCATATGTCTGTACTATGGGAACCATCCTGCTCATGGCTTATGTGGAGGGTAACCCAACTCTCTCTCTCTCTCTCTCCCTTTCTCTCTCTCTCTCTCTCTCTTTCTCTCTCTCTCTCTCTCTCTCTCTCTCTCTCTCTCTCTTTCTCTCTCTCTCTCTCCTCCCCCTCATTCTCTCTCACTCGCCCTTTCCTCTCTTTAAACATGTCTTCTCGTGAGGATTAAAAATAAGTTTGCTTAATTTTTTTCTATTGCATTGATCACCCTCTAAGGCAGGCCATTAGCAGAAGGCCTGACACATTGCAGATACTCAATGAATGTTTGTTGAAAGAAAAACTGAATTAATATAATGCATAAAATCTCTTTCACAGGCCCTTTAGTTTCAGAGGACAAGCAGAGTTTCTCACTGGGAGAGTGTTCAACAGTTTAGTTGAAACAACTCTTCATTATGTAGGACAGTCCTATGCATTGCAAGATGTTTAATTCTCCTAGTTTCTGCCCACTGTATACCAGTGGTGACCCCAATTCTTAACATGCTTATCAGGGAAATGCATCCCCTTTCCTTCCCACTCTTCTGATCTCCTTGGTTGGTAGTTATTGGTTAGGAATATGGTACTCTTTTTCTTTCACCCCACTCTCTTTTTTTCTAAGTTGGTCCATAATCAGTATTATACATGCTATGAACTGTGATTACAGTAAGGATTCCACAAGAGGACTTTGAATCCTCTTTATATTCTTGGATGCAGTTGTTAAAATTACATGTGTCTGAAATTCCATTTGGTGTCCAGCATATCAAAAAGGCTTGGAGGAAATTGCTCTGGTGCCTGTGGGACTATTTGCTTGAGATGATGAAGGACTGACAGGCTTCAGAGTGAGTATTTGACAAAGAACATTCCTACATTCTTCAAAGGGAGAAGGTCACCCGTCCTTCACATCTGAGAACCCATGGTATGGGGAAACAGATGGATACAAGATGACGTGAGTGTTCACTGGGTTAGCGATGAAGAAATAATGGATGTTATTTGGACTGATGGGAGCAAGTCAAAGGCCATGAACAACAGTGGAGAGAATGATTTTTTGGAGGCTACGTTATCCATATGAGAGAAGGAGTGCTGGCAGCTTCAGCCTGGCATGGGTTCATTAGGGCTATGGAGGGAGCCAAGTGAAACCACCCAGAGGTCCTGCAGCTGACCCCAAACCTTAAGTGGATGCAGTATAATAGGTACGATGATGGGTATTTTCATAGCCACTAGCTCATTGTTCACATAAAAGCTGATTTGTTCTCACAGAAGGTCAATATGTTATTAACCTTGTTGTTGCAGAGAAGGCAAACTGAAGCACAGACACGCATTCAAAATCACACAGCTAGAAAGTCACCTATAGCTTCTGCTTCCACACACAGTTATTTTTCCACTCCACCAAAGGAATTTTCCATCCATCTGGCACAGAAACCGAAGGCCACCGTGATCACCCCAAGCCCCTGAGAAAGGTTAAATTATGTTCATCATTTTCAACTTAAAAGAGCAGAGAAGTAGTTCATTCAGTACATTCTCCAACCTCTAGGGGTAAATACGCAGGAATCAGGAAATTGTGAGCCATTTAAAATGACTCATTTCCTGAGGATATCAGAGAGCATGGTTTTACTCTAAATTGTCTTAGAAAATCAATTGGACGGAGTCCTTCTGAATCCTGCTGAAGGTTACCCGTTGTGAGAGGTCAGATCATTTGGCTGGCCCCTTATGAAGAGCGTATCCCACTTCCCTAAATCTCATCTGAGGGGTTTTTCCAAGGCGGATCTGTAATGGATGGGAAGAATTACATTGTAAAAGGAAACTGGGAAGACATTTGCTAGGTGTTAATGGCGATGTCAAACAATTAAAGAAGCAAACCAATAAATAATTAATGTCACCCAGGTGCAATTAGTGACATGATGATTCAAATTTTATAACATGAAGGAACCAGGCACTTAGGAATTCCAGAGACTAATTATGGTTGAAAATATGCTGCAGACTGGTGAAAAGAAGTTTACTTTGGATATTTTCTAGTCCAGTGAAATTCAGGTTTCATGGTTGATTTTTTTCCCCAGTCAGGTTTTTCTTTTTTTTTCTTTTCAAAGAGAAATAGAAAATAAACATCTGACCTTAGCATAGTTAACCTAAAATAAAATAATGTGTGGGATGAGAATCAGATAAATAAATCACGGTGTGTATATTCTGAAACGAAATTGCAAATTTGAACACATGATACAATATGACTTAAAACAATGAAATCAATAAAAAAAATACTCAAATGATGAAATTTCGAGCAGATTATACAAAATTTAAAGTAAATTACTAAAAGAAAATGTAATATCAAGAATTAGTCTTATACATTTCATATTTTTATTAGTGGTTAAAGCTTGAGAACAGTTGAGCAGAGAGTAAGTATATCTGTCTTATGCACTGAGTGTTGTTGATTGTGGATTGCTTTGCATAATACTGTGCTTCTCAGAGACACTATGATTATTTTGAATGGCAGGAGAAACAGTTTTTGTTGAAGAAGAATCTCAGTAACTATGTTTCCCAAGTTTACTTTACTTCTGTCATTGAACAGTATAGTTCCTATAAGATCATAGTTGGATGGATTGGTCAAGGGAACAGAAAGATAACTTATTCAAAATGCAAGCTTTAATTTGTATTTATTTGCTGATGGAGGAATGACTCATATGTTGTTTGGGAAGATAGACCTATAGGAACCATCTGCCCTCTGAACCTTATGAACATAAGGGCCCAGCCCCTGGGGCTCAGTGGTTGAGCATCAAACCATGAACCCATATGGGCTCCATCCCCAGTAGGAGGCATCCAGGAGTCAGCCAATCAAAGATTTTCTCTTATCTTTATCATTGATGTTTCTATTTCTCTCTCTCTCTTCCTCTCTGAAATCAATAAGAACATTTTTTTTTTCAAAAAAGAACACAAGGATTTCTGAAATACTTCTTTGTGTTTTAATAATCTGTTATTTACTTAATTTCTCCCAGCACCCCTTTCGTTTACTATAAAATAATACAATATTTTTGCTTAAAGAATGAGGGAGTTTAAATGAGATAATGTATGAAAAAGAAAAAGTCCTCTAAAATGTAAAAAAGTACCATGAATACATATACTAGGTCTTTGGGGACCATTTTCTTCTGTTTTCCACTTAGGCTACTGTTCCTATTAACATGCTATTGATGTTCATTCTTCCCAGATAAGAGGACTGGGGATGGAGGTGAATGCTAATGTTTTTAACTATCTACTTTATTAATTCTGCCAATCGATAAAAATCAGGAATCTTTTAAATGCTCAAATGGATATGTGTTTATTACAAATGTAAATTAATAATTGAAAAATAATCTTTAGTTCATGGAACTGTATCTCTGTACCTAGAGTTCTTTTTTAAAGAGGAAATATAAACTTTCTAATACCACATTAACTATTTGACAATAGAAGACCTTTTCTGTATAATAAGTTTTAAAGATTTTAACTGATTGAAATAAAAACAGTAAAGAAATAGTGAGAGAGCCCCCATAAACAATGCATATGGTTAATAAATATATGAGGAAGAAAGTCCAGTTATATTGGTCTTTAAAAAGTAGTCCTGCCCTGGCTCGTATGGCTCAGTTGGTTGGGGATCATCTCATGCACCAGAAAGTTGCTGGCTCAATTCTGGTCAGGGCACATGCCCGGGTTGTCAACTCGATCCCCGGTAGAGGTGTGCAGGAGTCAATCAATCAATGTTTCTCTCTCACATGGATATTTCTCTTTCTTCCTTTACCTTCCTTTCTCTCTAAAAATCATTAAAAAAAGAATTAAGTAGTTCTGACAACGACCACTGTGCTGCAGTCCAGTGGCACTTTGCTGTGTTGTTTTTAACTGGAGAAGGGAATGATCACTAACAGAACTTATGTAAAACATGCCTGCAGAAGTCAAAGTCAAGATGGGCTTAATTTATTCTGACAATTGATGTAGCAACGTAAACATCTCTTAAATTATTCACCTTTTCAATAGAAAACTCTCCCCTGGAGAACTCAGGATTGACGTATTAGACCCAAGTTAATTCAAATACAAATTTATTTAAAAAGTAAACACACAAAGTAAGTCATATTCTTGCATAGGTCTTCAGTACACAAGAAAAGACTCTCTGTTTTAACAAAATGTCTACATCTATATAAAAATAAAAAAAGTGATATTTTTTTCCTTACCTGGCTGTTGAAGAATTCTTTTAATGAATTCAGCTTTGTTTTATAAATAATGCAGTACTTTTCTGCAATAAGGTGAACCTAATCAGATAACCAGTGAGGTATTGCTAGAAGATCCTTACTATTATCAGGAATGAACAACAGCTATTCATTTTCCAGGTGGAGGGCTGTGCATGGTAATAGCTTCAGTAAATCACCAGAAGAGCCAGCAGTCCTTTTCTTGGAAGGGTTGAGACTCTGATAATTAACATAGAGCCTCTTTTCCTAAGCTTCATGGTTTTGCAGCCTTGGAGCACAAGGCATACTAAAGATTTTTACTTTCCTTCTCACTATTTAGTTTTCATTTTGAGAGTTCAGTGCAGACTTACATTTGGCTTCTGATTTGACAAAAAAAAAAAGAGGGAGAGAGAGAAAAAAAAAACATTTTTGTAGTTGGTGACCTTTGAAAGTGCATGCCATTCATTTAAATGACAGTGAGGTCCTGAGTGAATAAAACATCAGGAAAGAAGGGCTGAGGACCAGCTGGAGACCAGCTGTGCAGACCAGAACTTTGATACAGAAGTGAGCCCATTGTGGAAGCTCTTTCTGAATGTGGACTGTCCTTTTCCATAGTTTGTGTTTTCACCTCAGGCATTTATTTTGATAGCTCCAAAGCCTAAAAGGGAAAGATCAAGTTTTATGAAATCACTTCTCCTGAGAAGGCAGATATCCTGGGATGCTTTTTAAAAGTATATTCTTTTTATTGATTTCAGAAAGGAAGAGAAAGGGAGAGAAAGAAGGACAGGGACAGGGACAGGGACAGGGAGAATCATTGATCAGCTGCCTCCTGCACACCCCCTACTGGAGATCAAGCCTGCAACTAGGATTGTGCCCTGACCTGGAATTGAACTGTGACCTCCCAACCTCAACCACTGAACCACGCCTGTTGGGATCCCAGAATGCTTTTTATTATCACTTTGTCATCTGAGAAACAATGAGAATTACTATCACCATGTTCATTGGACAACTCTTAAATCATCTGGCAATCACAGAGTTTGCTCAACATAAAAAAAAAAAGTTTCATTGGAAGAATTTGAACTCTGGCTATAATGTGCTCTCCATAACCACTCCCAAAATAACTTGCCAGACACAAGTTTCCCAGGAGATTTCTGGGCATGGAATGCATGGGGAGATACAAGAGCCTTTTATTTCTGCCTCTCATCATAGCTCTGAAACCCTATAGGGGCATCACAGATAGAACACCAGACACTCACCATGCCTCCGGAACTGGGAGATTGGGATTAGGGGGCTGTAGCAGGGACCCTGGAGTTGTCTTTGCTAATTAAGAAGTCTCCAAAGAGAAGCAAACAACAGCCCTTGTCTGGCCTGAGATGTTTACTTTTCCCCAACTTCCTCTTATAGTACAACTATCCTATAACCTTCAAAGTCATTGTGAATAATTAGGGCTTTTAAGCTTTAAGAGGGTGTTAACATTCATTTGAATTAATTCTATTCCTTGTCAATCAAGAGGAGCATTCCCCAGAATGTCTTCTTAACAATACTAGTTCTGAGGGAGTTCATAGCTTGTCAGTGAGGGAGTCGGGAAGGAAAAATGACATTGGCAAATAAACTCAGGACTCTGATTAATCAACGATTTTAGGGGGAAAAAAAGTGGAGCAACTTGTCTTTTTTGGCCTTTTAATAGCAACCCCTTCAAAGCAAAGATTTGGGGTGGGGGGAGTGGAGCAACTTGTCTTTCTGGCTTTTTAATAGCAACTAATCTTCTCAGAATGGACAGAACAGGGTGGGAGGGGCAAGTATGGCATTTGATTGTCAAGAGACTTTACAAGGACAGATCCTATTTTTATTACTTGGGCATGACCTTGGCTTTCTTACATTAAAAGCCAGCTCCACAAGCTTATTCAAAGTACTCTGGGTGACAGACATGGAACCTCTTAGACTGCTAAATATGTCCACTAAATGCAGCAGAAACGGCTAAGTCATGTACCTCTGCTCATTTGCCTTCTCTTTAGTTTTATGTTAAGGAAATAAATTGATTCCCTTTCCTCTTTAATCAGTACAAATTTGGTTTATTGATGCAAACCCGATCCTTTACATTTGCTTTGAACATGAGAAATGTTATTTTCACATTAGTGTGCATTAGTTAATTTTTTTAGTGTTTGTCAGGAATTTTATTCTGAGATCCATATCAGGCCAGGTGGGGGAACACATTACAGAAAGAGGGAGAGATCAGATAAAATGGAAAAAGAATGTCAAGATGGATGACTATTTGGGGATAAAGTTTACTTTTATGGGGAGACATTATGTATATCCTTTTCTCAAAAGTGATGGTCTCACTAATGCTCTAGTCCAAAGGTGTTTATGAAGATTTCTCACCCAGGAACTCCCAGCATCTTGTGGAAATAGTGGGCACTGTACAGGCAGCTGGGCAGTAGTCCCACCAGGAGAGAAACTCAGCACCTGAAGCAAAGAGGATTTTCTATTAAAGGAAGTTGAAACTAATTTTAGTCTTCAAAGGACTAAAATTTATTTAATTCCAACAGATTCACATACTATTTATTTTTGCATTCTTTGGGAGTTATTTACTAATACCACTAAATATCAAATATTTGCTTCCCTGCCTTATTTATATACTCACATCTGCAAGAAGAATTAACCATTAAGAGTTGGCATAAGAAAGAAAAACAAAGTTGGGAAAATCATGCTCCCTCATTTTAAACAACGTTAGAAAGTTATAATAATCAAAACAATATGAAAGTTTTTATTTTAAAATAAGAGATACTGATATATTAAAGAGAATAAACCTGCACATCTATGGTCAATTAATTTGCTTCAAAGGAACAAGGAATACACAATGTGGAAAGGACAGTCTTTTCAATGAATGGTATTGGGAAAATTGGACAGCACATGCAAAAGAATGAAACTGGTCCATTATTTTACAGCATACACAAAATTAACAACATGAATTGAAAACTTGAATATAAGAGCAGAAACCATGAACCTCTTAGAAGAAAACATAAGCTCCTTGACATCATTCTTGGCAGTGATTTTTTTGGATTTGACAGCAAAAGCAAACGCAATGCTAGTAAAAATAAACAGGTGAGACTACACAAAGCTAAAAGCTTCTACACAGCAAAGGACACCATCGATAAAATGAAAAGGCAACCTTCAGAATGGGAGAAAATATTTACAAGTCATGTATCTGATAAGGATTTACTATCCAAAAACTATAAAGCTCTCATACAACTCAAGAACAAACAAAAAACCCAGTTGGGCAGAGACTCTGAATAAACATTTCCAAAGAAGAGAGACAAATGGACAACAGGTACATGAAAAAATGCTCACCATTATTAATCATCAAGGGAAATCAGAAACTACAATGAGGTATAATCTCTCATAGTTAGAATGGCTAATATTTTTAAATCATTTTTTTATTTTTCAATTAAAGTTGACATATAATATTAGTTTCAGGTGTACAATCCAGATATATTAGATAACTTACTGATTATCTTGATAAATCTCATACCCATCTGACACCATACCTGTCATTACAATATTATTGACTATTTCCTATGCTATACTTTATATCCCTATGACTATCCTGTAACTACAACTTTATACTGCTTAATCCCTTCACCTTTTTCACTCATTCCCCCAAGTCCCTATCTGGCAACTGTGACCATATTCTCTGTATCTATGAGTCTGTTTCTCCTCTATTTGTTCATTTATTTTGTATTTTAGATTCAATTATTGATAGATAGGTATGTACTGCCATTTTATTGTTCATACTTTTTATCTTTTTTTAAGTGAAAATCCTTTAACATTTCTTGTAATACTGGTTTGGTGATGAACTCCTTTAGCTTTTTCTTATCTACGAAGCTCTTTATATGTCCCTTGATTCTAAATAATTTTGCTGGAAAGAGGTTGAAGGTCCTTGCATTTCATCACTGAAGAATTGTTATAATTTTTATGTGGTTGTGGGAGGATGTGAGTACCACATGTACTTATGCCGCCACCTTGACCAAAAGCCTAGAATGGCTAATATTAAAAAACAACAATAAAGAAATAACAAGTGTTGGTAAGAATGTAGAGAAAATGAAATGTAAATTAGTGCAGCCATTATGTAAAATAGAATGGAGGTTCCTCAAAAAATTAAAATTAGAACTACCACATGACCAGCAATTCCAGTTGTTGGAATACTTCTGAAGGAAATAAGAACACTATATCCAAGAGTTATCTGCAACCTCATATTCATAGTAGCATTATTTACCAAAACCAAAACATGGAAACAGAAGGCTATAAGGAAGTTATGGTGTGTATTTATATACAGTGGAATATTATTCAGCCATAAAAGGGAGGAAATCTTACCACTTGAGACAACATAGCACAATGCTAAGTGAAGTCAGAGAAAGACAAATATAGCAGATCTTGCATAACATAATTTCATTCAAAGAGGTTTAGTGATAATGCTAATGAATACCTTGGGAGCTTAACTCTTGTTTATAGCAATTGTCTTATGGTAAAATAGATTTCATTATAAAGTTGCAGAACTGATTAACAATGCTAAATGAGGGTGTTACTGTACTGTATAATCTCACCTATTGGTGAAATCTAAAATAAATTTATAAACTAAAATAAAACAAAATAAAACTATGGGAAACAAAATCCACAGTTGATTACTAGAACTGGGGAATTGGATGAAGGTGGTGAAAAGATACAAGCTTCCAGTTGTAAGATAAATGAGATCCAGGGATATAATATACAACATGACTATAGCTAATAACACTGCTGTTTGGTGCATATGAAAGTTGTTAAGTGAGGACATCCTAAGAATTCTCTTCATAAGGATGAAAACATTTTGTGTGTATGTGTGTGTGTGTGTGTGTGTGTGTGTGTGTGTGTATTTATATGAGACTAGAGGCCTGATGCATGAAATTTGTACATGGGTAGAGTCCCTAAGCCTGGCTGGCAATCAGGGCTGATTGAGGCCTTCCGGCTGCCAGCTGCTGGCTCGGGCGTCCTTTGTTCTGCTTCGCATTTTCATGGTCATCACACATCATAGACAGCAATTGAACTCATGGTTTCCAGGTTGAATTCCAGAGGGGACACTTTGCATATTAGCCTTTTATATATATAGATAATGGATGTCAGCTAAACTTATTGTGGCAGTCATTTCACAATATATACTACTCAAATTCTTACACTGTATACCTTAAACTTATGCAGTGCTTTATGTCAATTATATCTCAACAAAATCGCATTAAAAAAGATTTGGCATAGACGTACCATTAAAATAAAGGAAGAATTCAGTGTTTCTTTTTGGTTGTGGCATACGTGGGGGAGGTGGAAAAGTAGAACAAGCAAGCTGTCCAATTTAGAAGTTTTTGAACAGCTTAATATTTTAAAATTTTCAGGCTGTATCCACGCCATGCAAGTGCCCTGAACAACCTTGGAACACTAACAAGGAACACAGCAGAGGCAAAGATGTACTATCAGAGGGCTCTCCAGCTAAATCCACAGCACAACCGTGCTCTGTTCAATCTTGGGAATCTCCTCAAGTAAGTAGAATGTGTACCTTTGACCAGGTGGCCTTGTAATTTTGTGAAATCCTTTTCTGCTCAACATTTGGTTATGCTGTTGTCTTCTCTTCCAAGAGTGAAATAGAGATTTTAAGCTTTGGAAAGATGCAGTACTCATCTGAATTAAATCTATCCCTTATCAGTTAAAAAGAGTATTTTCTAGAGTGTCTTCCTAGAAATATTAGTTCTGGGAGCTGCTCATCAATTGTCTGTAGAGATGTGAGTTTATGAAGGGATTACATGGTCAAATGAATTTAGGAAATACTGAGTTAAGTTAAATATAGTTCGTTAAAAAAAAAAAAAAGATAGTTCCTTTTTGCCTTAAGTGGTTTGACTCAATGGCTAGAGCGTCAATCCAAGGACTGCAGGGTCCTGGTTAAATTCTGGTCAGGGGCATATACCTCGGTTGCAGGTTCAAATCCTGTCCCTGGATGGCAGAGAGCAAGAGAAACCAGTAGATGTGTTTCTCTCACATTGATGTTTCTCTCTCTCCTCCTACCTTCCACTCTCTCTAAGACTCAATGGAAAAAATATTCTCGAGTAAGGATTAACAGAAAAAAAACAGAGAGAGAATAAATATTCTTAAAAAAAAAAAAGGTAGTTCCTTTATTGCAAAAAGTTCTAATATACTAAATACCCTGTGAGTCCTCAAACAGAGAATATGGAATACAGCATTTTCCAAGTCATACTTTTTTTGGTAAGGCATTGGCCACGTATTTAATGAATATACTTTTGGCAAAGTGCTGGTCTAGGGAGAGCAGTCTGTCCTAAAGGTGTAACTAAATGGAATAACTACAACTTGTGCCCACTTTGTATGAGTAAGAAACACAGTGAGGGGTCCCTGGGATTAGTCATGATTAGAGTAACTCTTGCTCCTAAGAAGGCCTCCCAGGCATACTCACTGGTGTTGGCTTTTCCCTCACTGCCCCATGAAAGGTTAATGGTGCAATTAGTATCACCAGAGACTAGCACACCAACAGGTACTTTTGCCTCGTGTATTGTTATTAATAGGAAGGCTAAGCATGTGGGTGACGGTACTGGCAATGATCGTGAAAATGGTGGTGGCTCTGGAATTTAACTTCTAAACTTAAAAAAAAAAAAGAAAAAGGTTGAAATGGAAATTAAAAGGCAAAAATGGTTGGAATCAGACAGTAGTGCTGTGTTTATCTGTACTTGTTAGGATGCTGACCATCTATACCCTTTCTTAATTGGCTTCCATGCCTCTAAACTTCTAGAGAGGCTAATGGTGTGTTTTTCTCCTTTATCGTCTCCCTGACAGGATCGTTTTCATTGCCTCAGTAACTTTTATGATGCACCTTCTTCACTTTGCTGTTTACTCCTTGAATGTTATATATACACATAGATATTAGTACTAACAACCTCCCTTTAAAAACAAGAACAAATCAAATGTTTTGGGAGAAATGAGTTCTAATTATTGTAGATAAGTTACAGGTTAATAGGGTGTTTTACTTTACTATTTTTTTGAGCTCTTTTTTTTTTATGTGAAGTTCTAAGGACTCATTTTTAATGTTATTGTTACGTCTGTATATATCTTTACTTAGGGCCCAAATAACTTCAGTCTAGGTACAAGCCTGTCAGTGTCTTTTGGGTTACATGGATTATATAATGTTGAGTTCAAAAATCACACAGCAGAGTGTTTTTCCCAAAAAGACAGCTTTAAAAGCCTGTCTATGAAATGATGGTCCCTGTTAGGAATAATATCCTGCGGTTATGATAATCATATTGTGCTGAATGTGCCTGTACTTGAAAAAGAAGGCAGAGATTCTTTTAAATTTCATCCTGTCAAGACCTGAACAAGAGATATACACTCTAACCTTCTATTTTCAATTCCTATAAGAGTGCCACTGACTATTATTTTGAATTAGTATATGTGAGTACAAGGACATATTTTTTGGAGCATGGTAATGACTGCTTTTCACCTGAGAGGGATACCTAACATAGGATTGTTTCTCTTTCAATAAAATAAACTCTTGATGATTATCCAAACCAACAACCAGGTTTTACATTTGTATAGGAGTGTAGTTTTCTAAATGCTTTTTTATGGAGCCCTCTCAGTGATTAAGGTAGATGTGGAAGAAGAGAGAAGGAAGGTCCTAGCAGTGGTTATCAACCTTTCTAATGCTGCGACCCTTTAATACAGTTCCTCATGTTGTGGTGACCTCCAACCATAAAATTATTTTCGTTGCTACTTCATAACTGTAATTTTGCTACTGTTAATGAACCGTAATGTAAATACCCGTGTTTTCCGATGGTCTTAGGCTCTACAGCAGCATTTCTCAACCTATGGCGACCCACAGGGTGAGAACTGCTAGCAGTGTCGCCTAAGACCATCAGAAAAAAACAGATATTTACATTACAATTCATAACAGTAGCAAAATTACAGTTATGAAGTAGTAACGAAAATAACTATGGTTGGGGGTCACCACAACATGAGGAACTGTATTAAAGGGTTGCAACATTAGAAAGGCTGGGAACACTGTCCTAAGGGGTTAAGTGTCTGTACAAAGCCACCCTTGTTTACCTTCTGCTCTTTCACATTATACCAGAGAGCAAAGTGGCTATATATGTCTATGTTATTCTTAGTTTCCAGTAGAATAAAATCATCACAATAGCTAACATTTATATAAATAATATTTATATAAATAATACTTTCCAGTTTACAGGTGTGTTTTTATATCCATTATTTAATGTAATCTTACAAACAGCCTATTGTGAGAGGTATTATTATCCTCATCCCCATTTTACAGATGAGAAAACCAAGGTTTGGCGATCTTTTCTGACCTTGGCCTAGGCTATGGCAGACCCAGGATTGAATTTCTGCCCTTGGACTTTGTCCTCTTCATTTTCCATTACTCATGCTGCTCAGATAGCTCTTCTATCCAAAAGTTACTTAGTATTTAGCTATTTAATGGTATACACAATTGCCTCTTGAGAGGAAGGTCATTCCTGTTTTTCTTAAGCAAACAGTAAAGGCTATTACACTGTATCCCTCCATAGCAGAGAGAGGTGGCTCAGAAAACAACAGAGTTAATCCACCTTTAGGTAACTCCAAGTTTTACTTTTGCCTTCCTTAGTATTTTTCTGCTAAGTAGCCATGATCAAAGGCAAAAAGAGGATAAGAAAATTATAAATTGGGTTTGATTGACTCATTTTATTATTTATTTATTTCTCACTATGCAGGTAACTTTTAAAATTGTACCTTTTTTGAAATATAGAACTTAATGGTCATTCTAAGGATCCAAGTTATCTATTTAGATACGAACAGTTTAGATTTGTTCCTTAGCAGGGAAAGACTTGGGAATAGAATGAACCTAGATCTGTCTGACCCAGTATCCTTGCCTTTCATCCCCACACTCGACTGCCCCCTTGTGGTTCTCCTCGAAAGTGGGATATAGCTAAGGCAGCACTGCCAAACGAAAGAGTCAGAATCTGTAACTTAAAATTTTCAAGTGGCAAGATTTCAAAACCTAAGAAGACAAAATGAATCTTAATAATATATTTTATCAAACCCCAATGTATCTGAACTATTATCATTTCAACACATAATTAATCTTAAAAATTAATTTTTAAATTGAACATTTAAAAATATTAATGAGAGAGTATACTTGCCTTTTTATAATTAATCTTTGAAATCCAGTGTCTATTTTTCAGGACATCTCAGGCTATTCATATTTCAAAGAATCAATAGCCAGATGTAGTTAGTGGCTACTATATTGGACAGCCAGACCTTAATTAATGACCTTGACTTTGAGAGAAACCTGAGTCTTTTTCGGGCCAGAAGTCCTAAATAAGATGTGATTCTTTTACAGCATCTCAGAAATCTTATGGCACTAGGACAAGTTTCATTTGCATTCTTGGAATTATATGATGTTGCTTTCGACTTGTTCCTAGCAGTAGACTTCACTGAGTGTACTATGTGGTAACCAAATATATTTGGCCTCTTTCAAGACCATTTTACTGGACTTTGAAGTTAATCTATTATGAGTCCGTGCAGCACATTTACAGTGTGACAAATTGATAAGGAACAGCTTTCCATGCCAGCATTCTTAATTTATATTAATTATTGTTGGCCTTGCTTGGAACTGAACATGTAAAAGAAAATAGACAAGATTAGCATAACCTTTTTTATGGATGAAAGAGTAAAAGTCCCTGGTGGCTCAAAAGAGTATAATAGAATATTTAAATTCCGGGCTTGAATTAAATAGTTGTGCTGTTTGAAACACAATATGAAAAGAACTTTAAAAAATTGTATCAGACCTCCCTTCCAAAAATCATATTATTGCCTAAAGTACCCTCCATTCCTATGATTGGCTGTAAGAATTACATGGGTGTTCAAATAAATCTTATAATTAAAACTCAGAAGACAAGAAATAGAATGTCCAATAATTGAACTATGTAGGAGATGAATTTGATAACAGCATACATTTGATTTTCTTCAGTCCAATCCTTTAGAAAATTGAATATCTAAAGAATAAAATAACCAAAAAGAAGGGCAAGTAACCATTATCTTTGAAGTAAATTTAAATGTTAATAATGCATTTTCTTATGGATTTGATACTAATCACTCCACCTTTTATTTCACAAAAAGACCGTTTATACACTAAAGATAGTAGTATTTCCTCTCACTACTCTTTAATTGAGGCCTCAGAGAATTAAAATATCAGCCCACAGTGAAAAGAAAAATGTTTTGAGGTTCTTTTCACCACATTAGGATGTCAAGTTCTGCATTCTCCCCTGGAGTGAAATCTTACTCCTCACCCCAGGGTAACCTGTGTGTTTCCAGGTTACCTCCAGCTTTTCTTTCCTGTATTCCCAACCCAGTTACAGTTTCTCCCTTTCATCTTTATCCAACTCATACCCATTTCTCTCCAGGTTTCCTTCCCCAGCTCTCTAGAAGCCCAGTCCAGCATCTCGTGCACATCTCCATCCTCATCACTGCCACCTCACCGTTTTTGGTACATTCTCCCATCATCCTCAGGGACTTGAACACCAGAGCAATGTCTTTCTCTTGCTCCCAACCTATGCTGCCCTTTTGAACAAATTCAAGTATTACATTAACCTCCTAGTTTTTCTGCTGCCTTCATTCCAGGGCCCTCCAGTTCTCTGCCTTTTCATTCTTTAATACCTGAATTCTGAAATGTTCCTCCTTGACCTTAACCTCTTACCCTTCCCATCCTCCTCTCTGTCACTTCTACTGGCCTATTGACCAGGTCATGATTATGACTTGGCTTTGCTCTGTGCTCAGTTGTCTTCTTTTAAGACCTTAATGTTGACATGCCTTCCATGACAACTTTATTCTCCTCATTGCTGCTGGCCCTGCATTGAAACAACAAACCATTGTTAGAATCTCTGTTCTCTTGATTCTTATGTTCATAATTTATAATCCCATCTCTAATTTATCTGATCTATTTCAGTAATGTATGTGACATCAACTTAGACTCTTTCATAAATTAACTGTCATTTACTTGCCTGACCAGACCCCTGACCTAAGGTTACCCCATTACCTGAATTTTGTTTTCCCTAAATCGGTATTTCTCTACTTTTTTCATTAACACCCATCCTTTTTAAGCATTTTTTTTCTAATTACCCTCAACCCCAATGTAAAACTCAAGAATAAGATTTCTAGATGGGGTTGAGCACTGGGAGATAACAAATCACTGTAATATCTAAGATGATTTTTCACTGTACTCCCTGTCGTCCAAGAAGCAATTTTCACCCCTGTCCTAGACCTGCCTCTACTCTAAAACACAAACCTGAGTTGAATGGGACTCTTACAAGACTCTGAAGATAGCATTGTGGAAAACAACAGGATGAGATGGGGGGTGAGAGCTGTTAGAGATTCATCCTTTATGTTCTCATAATCTCTCCCAAATATTTTGTCTTCCTGATACATGTATTCTTTGTTCTCCTCCTCAGTGTCCTTACCCATACCCAGAAGATAACATCATCCTTTGCTTTTACTAACAATATTCAAGTCATTTAGGGTGAATTTTTGCATCTTTCCTTCTGCGTACCTCAAAACTCACTTCTTTTGTTCTTTCATGGGAAGACGAATTGTGCTGCCTCTTTCATATTTTATGATTAGATGTTTTTGTAAAATTGAGGCATAATTAACAAGCAAAAAATTGCACAAATCTTAAGTGTTCAGTGTAATGAGTTTTAACAGTTTTACATGTTCTTGTAATCACCACCAAAATAAACACATAGAATATTACCATCACCCCAGAAACATCCCTCGTGCTTCTGTTGAGAAAAGTTATCTTCCTGTGAGGCAATCATTATTTTATTCTTTAATTAAATCTTTATTATTCAGATTATTATATTTGTTTCTCTTTTTTTCCCCTCCATAGCTCCCCTCCAGCCAGCTACCACCCTTCCCTCTTCCCTTACCTCCCTCCCGTTGACTTCATCCATAGGTATATGATTTTTGTCCAGTCTCTCCCTGTACACCCCTCACCCCTTTCCCCCTGAGAATTATCAGTCCACTCCCTTTCTGTGCTCCTGATTCTAGTATATTCACCAGTTTATTCTGTTGATCAAATTTTTAATTCACTTAATTTTTAGATTCACTTGTTGATAGATATGTATTTGTTGTTCATAATTTTTTCTCTTTTACCTTTTTCTTCTTCCTCTTCTAAAAGAGTACCTTTCAGCATTTCATATAATACTGGTTTGGAGTTGATGAACTCCTTTAGCTTTTTCTTATCTGTGAAGCTCTTTATCTGCCCTTCAATTCTGAATGATAGCTTTGCTGGGTAGAGCACTCTTGGTTGTAGGTTCTTGCTATTCATCACGTTGAATATTTCTTGCCACTCCCATCTGGCCTGCATCGTTTCTGTTGAGAAATCAGCTGACAGTCGTATGGGTGCTCCCTTGTAGGTAATGAACTGTTTTTCTCTTGTTGCTTTTAATATTCTCTCTTTGTCTTTTGCTCTTGGTATTTTAATTATGATGTGTCTTGGTGTATTCCTCTTTGGATTCCTTTTATATGGGGTTCTGTGTGCTTCCTGGACTTCTAAGTCTATTTCTTTTACCAGATGTGGGAAGTTTTCAGTCATTATTTCTTTAAATAGGTTTTCAGTATCTTGCTCTCTCTCTTCTTCTGGCACCCCCACAATTCTGATGTTGGTACACTTGAAGTTGTCCCAGAGGCTCCTTACATTATCTTCAAATTTTTGGATTCTTTTCTCTTCTTGCTTTTCCAGTTGAGTGTTT
>PVJN01035742.1:0-21904 GCA_004026805.1 Lasiurus borealis | reverse complement strand
AACAGACTGAAATTATAGCAGGAAGATTAAAGTTAGGTGGGGTAGATGGGAGATCAATCAAGGGACTTGTATGCATGCATATAAGCATAACCAATGAACACAGACACTGGGGGGGTTGGGGTATGCCTGGGAGGGAGGGGGGGCATGGGGAAACATGTATAAAAAATTAATAAAAAAAAAAGAAAATCAAATATAGCAGCAGGTTATATATGATTAAAGTCTATTCTTACAAAATAAATTATAGAAGAACTGATTGATTTTACCAGGTTTAATATTTCATTATTTTAGGGTTCTGTCCTAGCAATGGCATTCTAGAGCAGTGATTCCTAAACTCTTTCATTCCATGGGGCAAAAAGAATGTAGATACATTTCTAGTCTCTTTGGGTAACAAGAGGAGGCTGTACACATTGGAAGAGACAGGCCCTGGGGCTATAGTGATACCAGGTCTCACAAAACCATCATGAGGACTGAAATGATCCCTTCAGGGTCACTATAATCACTAGTTGGGTGAGCTTTATTCTAGAATTTAACAAAATGGGGTTCTACAATTTTATTTTGAAAACAATTTCGAAGGAATTACTCTATAAAGTATATTTACGTAACCTCCTGGATGTGTGTATGTTTCTGTGATTACATTTTTATTTTTCTCTCAAATCATTACTTTTTCAACCTTCTACTTCCAAGACTGACCATGAGGCTTATTTCCACAAGATGAGAGAGGGAAAAATCTGCCCCAAACAAAAAGGGTCTTGATCATTTTTTTGTCTAAAAATTGACTAATATGAAACCATAGAAAGGTCATTGTTTTAAGTTCAACTATGTTGAGCGATAAAATTATTTCTTAAATCCCTTTAGCTATCATTTAACATATAACAAACTGGACATGGCTGTTTCCTATATTCTTAAAATAGAGCTCAGGATATCAGAAAAGAAGTAGAAACCTGATTCCTTTGGTATACAGGGAAAATAAGAAGAGTGGGAGGGAGAGGAAGAAGTTTATATCTCTTTGAAGATGCAGGTCAGAGTTAGGGGTTATTTATAAGTTTTCAGGTTGGTGTGAAGGAGCCTGAAACATCAGGAAGTGGAGACATAAGGTACTATTATCATTGCTTTGGGAGGTATCAGAACTTGTGTGGAAGCTCTGCATAGAGGAGCCATGTCCAGAATTCTATAAGAATAATACTGCAGCACTTAAAAAAGAAGCAGCTGGACATATGTTTCAAAGGCAGTACTCAAGGATTCCCATGGACTAAATAAGCTGGAAGATTCATATACTGTGCTGAGGAAGTAAGGAGTAGCTGAGAATTCAAACAAAATAGACTCTGTGAATGAAGACTCAAGTGTAAAGAAAAATAATTAAGACTGTTAACTCTGGTGCTGCCTGTGAGCTGTTGCCCCAAAAGGTCAGACGGAACCTATTATAACTTAAATGTCACCAAGCAAGGAGCAAAAGAGAGTGTTCTATTACAGACACCAGCTAAGATCTAGGAAATACCATGTGTATTCAAAGACCTTTTTCTTCTTTGCCACTGCTAACATAAATATGGCAGAAAGCGTATAATGTGGTCTCCCATGATTACTAGCTGCTTGTGTTCACAACTCTCTACTGAGAGTGGGCAGGACCTGTGATCTGTTTCTAATAATAGAATGTGATGTGGTGCCACTCCCATGAGTCTATGCTGAAGATGAAGGGATATTACTCTTGTGATGTTGCATTATGTAAGATTCTATCTTGCTGGAATTCATCTAGAGTGGTGGTTGTTAACCTTTCTAATGCCATGATCCTTTAATACAGTTCTTCATGTTGTGGTGACCCCGAACAATAAAATTATTTTTGTTGCTATTTCATAATGTAATTTTGCTACTGTGGGTTGCCACAGGTTGAGAGCCCCTGCTATAGAGCCTAAGACCATCGGAAAACACAGATATTTACATTACAGTTCATTAACAGTAGCAAAATTACAGTTACGAAGTAGCAACAAAAATAATTTTATGGTTGGGGGTTACCCCAACATGAAGAACTGTATTAAAGAGTTGTTGCAGCATTAGAAAGGTTGAGAACTACTGATCTAGAGTATTATTCTCTGTTGCTGACTTCAAAGAAAGAAATCTTTCACCAATTCTACTGACACACAGAAATAATTTTCTCCAAGAATCCGAGTGAACTTGCTAATAGATACTTTCCCAATTGAGTCTCCAGAAGAGAAACCAGTCTTGGCTAACACCTTGTGATATTCTGAGCAGAGGATCAAGTTAAATTGTTCCCAGATGCCTGACCTCTAGGTACACTGAAATAATGAACATATGTATTTTTAAAGCCACTAAGGTGGTGGTAATTTATTACACAGCATAGAAAACAAATATATACAAGGTAACATAACCTCTAGCTCCTTTTACCTACATACCATCACAAAGAAAGGGAGAAAAGGAGAGACTATGATCATGGGGAAGTTTTGAAAAAATATAGAGAAATAAGGTAACTTTTCTTTTTACATGTGCCAAGTTTGCTGTAATGATTATTTCATAAACTGGTGACTATTTTATGGAGACTATTTATTGTTCAATATGTTCCAAGCATAGTTGCATGTACACTCAACACTTTAGTTTATTTATTTATTTTTAAATAAATCTTTATTGTTCAGATTATTACAGATGTTCCTCTTTGTTTGGTAAAACCACCCTGTGAAGCTGTCTGGCCCTGGGCTTTTTTTTTTTTTATGGAAGCTTTTTGATGACTGCTTCAATTTCTTCCATAGTTATTGGCCTATTGAGATTTTTAGGTTCTTCCTGATTGAGTTTTGGAAGGTTATAGTTTTCTAGGAATATGTCTATTTCCTCCAAGTTGTCCATTTTGCTGGAATAGAGTTGGTCATATTATTTGTTAACAATCCTTTGTATTTCTGTGGGGTCTGTTGTTATTTTTCCTCTTTCATTTCTGATCTTGTTTATTTGGGTTCTCTCTCTTTGCTTCTTGGTGAGCCTGGCTAGATGTTCATCAATCTTGTTTATACTTTCAAAGAACCATCTCTTGGTTTTGTTGATCTTCTGTATTGTTTCTTTGGTCTCTCTGTCTTTTATATCCACTCCGATTTTTATTATTTCCTTCATTCTGCTTACAGTGGGCTTTTCTTGTTGCTATCTTTCTAACTTTTTGAGTTGTAGGGTTAGGCAATTTATTATCATTGTTTCTTTCTTTTTTGTTGTTGTTGTTGTTTTTGCAGTAGGCTTGTAGGGCTATAAACTTCCCTCTCAAGACTGCTTTCACTTTGTCCTATAGATTTTGGATTGTTATGTTTTCATTGTCATTTGCTACCAAGATGTTTTTTTTTTTTTATTTCTTCCTTGATCTCCCTGGTAACCCATTCATTGTTTAAAAGCATGTTGTTTAGTCTCCATGTGTTTGATTTCTTTGGATTGTTTTTATTATAGTTGATTTCCATTTTTATGTCACTGTGATCTGAGAAGATGCTTGATATAATTTCTATGTTCTTGAATTTGAAGAGACTTTGCCTATGACCCAATATATGGTCTATCTTTGAAAATGATCCATGTTCCCTTGAGAAGACTGTCTGATGGGGGTTCCTTTGTAGCTAACTTTCTGTCTCTGGCTGGCCAATTTTAAATTTCTTACTTTGTCATAAGTGTTTTCCAATATAATTATAATGTGTCTTGGTGTCAGTCTTTTGGGATTCATTTTGCTTGGGACTTTGCGAGCTTCTTGGATTTGTGTGGGTTTTTTCCTTCCCTATATCAGGAAAATTTTCTATCATTATTTCTTCAAACAAGTTTTCTATTCCTTTCTGTTTTCTCTCCTTATGGTACCCCTTTTATGTGAATGTTGCTTTGTTTCATGTTGTCCCAAAGTTCCCTTAGGCTCTCCTCCTACTTTTTATTTATTTTTTTTTCTAGAAGCTGCTCTACTTGTGTATTTTTTCTACCTTGTCTTCCAGCTTACTGATGTGGTCCTTTGCTTCTTTTAGTCTATTTTTGATGCTTTCTATTGAATTCTTTACGGCAGCGATGTCATTTTTCATTTACTCTTGGTTCTTCTTCATTTCCTCTTGATTCTTACTCATATTTTCAAATCTTCCATTTTTTTTCAGCCATCCTATGACCATTTCTCTGAATTCTTTCTCTGACAGGTTGCTTGCCTCCATTTAGTTTACTTCCTTTTTTGGCGATGCCTGTTTTCCTTTTATATGTGGGCTGTTTCTTTGTCTCCCCAGGGTCTCTCTTCTCTGGGTGTCTGGTTATATAGTTCTCTTTCTCCTTATACCAGGCAAAATCAGACCTTTCTGTGATGTAGTGTAGGGCTACTCTGAATTTGTGTGTTTGCGCCGATTGGGCACCAGTGTTCTGCGGTTTGCAGCTGTTCAGTTGGTGCTGTAGTTGTAGATTTTCATCCTTCTGATAAAATTCACTTTCCCCTTCAAAATGGCACAGTCTCTGCATCTGAACTGGTGTCTCTAGTAGGAAATCCAGCAGCAGTGGTGACTGCCTGGTCAGTAGAGCCCTGTCCAGCAGTCCCTTACCTTCTCCTGGAGTATAGCTGTCCCTTAACTCACCAACAAATACTCTCCATGCAAACCTCAACTGTTCTTTCTGTGTGCTCCAGGACAAGGGTAGGGACACGTCCATCTATTCTGCCACCATTTATTTTTCATTTAAATATTCTTGTTGTTCTTCATTAGTTAGATCTCACCACATGTCACCAACAATCTTGCCAATTTCCCACAACTTTACGTCAGGGTTGGAAGCCTATCGTTGGTCCCAGACCTTTCTGCTGTACCTCATGTAGCGCATCAGCAGCTTCTCTGGGGGCTTTGGGGTTTTGGAATCTTAGTACCACAGTATACTGTGACCTGGCTGCTGTTGCCTGGGTTCCCTCCCAGCCTCTAGTTGTTGTAGGTAAAATGACTGTATTGATTGTATTCCACAAAACCAGGTGTGCTTGGCATTTGTGTTGCAGGAGCTGGGATTGGAGGTGAGGAATAAGATCGTCTTTTTAACATTTTGGAAGATTAAGTTCTCAGTTCCTTAAGAGTGAATCTGAAACACTGCATGCAGAAAAGGTGCCTACAACTCCTGTCTCACTTCCCTTTGTCAAGGTACCTTTTTGTACATCAGAGTATACTGGAAATAAATCAGTGATACACATACATGCACACACAAATACTTCAGTCACAGTAATAAGGTTATCTTAGAATTTATATTTGAATTAATTTCGGGTGTTTTAATCCTTCTTGGCAGAGTGTTCATGTTTATAACTTTTTATTATAAGTTGAAGTATAATAGAGATCAACCTGTGAACATGAAGGAGTATTAAATAAATTAAAGAGCCCCATAAACATCCTGTTTATTTGAACATTTAGTATTGATTCCTTTTGTTTGCAAGGCTTAGACTGCTTACTATAATGAATGCTCATTTGGGAAATTTGTATCGTCATTTGTAAGAAACCTTAAGATATGAAGAGGCATTAAAATTACCCAGTTGATTAATTACACTTGGATTGAGTTCAAGTTTGTTCATGGCAATGAATATGGGAAACAGTAGAGTTCAAATATCCTTCAGCAGTCATGTGGCTTGTATTGACAGTGTGAACTGAAGGCTTTGCCCTCTGACAGGGGAGCTGAAACAGGTCAGGTGCAGAGTTCAGGAGACTATTCACTTGGGCTTGTACTAGTATCTCTCCAAAGAGGAAGGCACTGATGGATGTTAGTTAGATCTGGCAAAATGAAAGTTAGCACAGAATTTAGTATCCTGCCTAGCTATGCCAGTGCCAACCATTCCAAAATAGCAACTCACCTGATACCTCACTTAGTGTGCACAGAACCACGGAGTTTTCATCCATTTGATAACTGAGGAGAGATCCATCTCCAAACTCCTGAAGTGATGGTCCAGGACTGAAGTGATCCTCAGCTAAGAAAATGTCTCTGGGCGAGCATCAGAAGGATGTATTTTTGTCCTTCCAGAAATAAACATGAAGATGAGGTAGAGCAGCTGGCAACTTCATGGTGTTGGCAAGCTAAAGGTGCAATCTAGGGCTTTAAGCAAGGAGGAGGATAAATCAAACACCGAGAAGTGATGTGTGGTTCCTCCCTCTTCTAGGTCACTTTTATAAAAATTAAATAATTTTGATTATTTATTCAATTTTTCTCACATATGCACACACCAGTAAGAAAAGTTGGAGCACAATAGACACTCCATGAGTTTTTGAAGTTTCCTAAACAATAGTGCATTGAAAGAAAAAAAAAACTGGTCATCATTAAGACGGTGTGATTATATGAAAGAACATTTATTAAAAATTAAAACTCCTACGGATTTATTATTTTCAAATGAAAAGGTTTAAGTTAGATAGGATGGGCATGGAAATAGGAAAAGGGGAAAGAATTACTTATGTTGATGTGTTTCTGTGTGTGTGTGTGTTTTCTTGAAACAGCTATGCTGGTTTGGATATTGCCCCATCTATACATTATACTTCCTAGGGCTGATACAATCTGTTTTTGTTTTTTTTTACAAGAGGCATAGCAAATGCATCACTTTGCATCTGGATACAGTACTGGTGGTACTGTGCAGGAGGCCTTCTTCCCACTGACTTCTTTAGAGAAAAGCACAGTAACATTTCACCTTCATAGTAATTTGTTATCAAACATTTTTTAAAATACATTTTATTGATTTTTTTTTACAGAGAGGAATGGAGAGGAATAGATTGTTAGAAACATCGATGAGAGAGAAACATCGATCAGCTGCCTCCTGCAGACCTCCCACTGGGGATGTGCCTGCAATCAAGGTACATGCCCTTGACTGGAATAGAACCTGGTACCTTTCAGTCTGCAGGCTGACACTCTATCCACAGAGCCAAACTGGTTAGGGCTGTTATCAAATATTTTTAACTGCAATCATATAATTACTATTAATGTTGTATTAAAATTATTTAATGAAGGAGATCCTGCCAGGAACAAGCATTATATAATGGCTCCAAGCGGCCCCTCCCACATACATGGAAACATTTCTTACTGTTGTAGAAAGTGAAGATGAGCACTGCTTGCCAGTTTCTAAAAATAGGCTTTACACTAGATCTGTTGCTTTTGGTGGGAGCACATGTATGTGCGTGTACACACACACACACACACACACACACACACACACACACTTTGAAGACATGAATAAAAAGTTGATAGCAAGTGGCTTAAGACAAGTTGAAGAAAAGTGTCTAGCATTCACCGCAGTATTTTATCTGAGATAGCGGGACAAAGGCTTCACATGGAGAAACTCTGTGGAGCCTGTCTTCAAATGGGTTTTACCCAGAGAAAGAATTCCTCAGCATATTTCCTACTGACTTCTGGGTCCCTTGTTCTTTTCAGACCCAGGTTTTCAGAGGCTGGTGTCTAATTCTGGAGTAAAAGAGATGTCTGTAACGGAAAACTAGGTGACAAAGTAGGGAGATTACCTGATTGTTAACCAGCAGTGGTGTTTATTTGCACAGGAATTGGGTTCTGTTTAGGGCACCATGGCTTTTTAGAACACATATTGGATCAATGTATTTTACAATCCTTATTTGGAAAACTCACTTGAACGTTCACCTGCCCAGGTTGAGAAACACAATTCCTGCAGAGAAAACCATGAGTTGGTTTCAATAAACAGAACCCTCCAAATACCAAGAATTTGTCTGTAGTCAGTCACCAAAGAAAAGAGACTGTTTTTTTTTTAATTGAAAACTTACCATGTTCAATAGCTGAGCTCAGTCCTGTGCATGCATGCATGTAGCACAGGGCTTGGGTAAATTTTTAATGTCGTGTGTTTTGTAGGGTATTTAGTGGTATTCCTGACTACCACTCACTAGATGCCAGTAGTACCCCCTACCCAGTCATAAAAACCAGACATTGCTAAATGTCCTCTGACATGGAGAATAACTTCACCCCTGATTGTATGCTCTAGTGTGATCATACAATCCTACATGGCAGGTGCTATTATTTTCCCTATTTTACAGATGGGGAAACTGAAGCTTTGACAGGTAGTGGCTCACCTCATGTGTGGCAGAGTCCTCAGGTCTTTCCCTTCTGCTGGTATCACGAGGCCATTAGGTAATAGGACAGAAGAGTGTCCTCCAGCATCCGCTTTGGACCACCTGGAACCTGGGACATTTCACATGTTGAGCCCTGCGTTTTTGTCCAGGGAAGGAGAGAAAAGTGTAGCTTTTAAAGGGCGAGCACTAGAATTATGGCTGGAAGCCCGAGTTCTTTTGCTTCCTATTTAGCAGTGGCACTATCATCATAGGAAAGGGAGAGATTTCAGCTTTTGAGAATGAATTTCTGATTAGAGCTAGGCCTCACTATTCTTCTGAATGTCTGCGAATCACTTAGAGCCAAATTTGAAAGCAGAGGGGTGAAACATCAGGAGGGCTTGGTTCCAATCCTGTGTGACATTGGGCAAGGCTTTGTGCCTCTCTGATCCTCATTTGCCATGAATATAAGAACTTGGTTAGATTTGGTTAGATCTGAAGACCATTTCAGCTCTAGCCCTCTTATAAGAGGACTTAGCTAGTATTAGTTTTAACGTGTCAGATGCACTTTGGGGCTTGGCATTACTGGCTTAATGGCTATGAATTGGGTGAATAGTTTGAAGAAATCTAATAGAGTCTTAGGGATACCTTTCTTCTGGAGACATAAGAGGGGCCAGGCACAGCCCAGTTCTAAGAAAAAAGAATAAAGTACTTAGCAGAGTCAAAACCTAACATTTTTAGAGCAGATGCTAAAGTACAATCAGGTGTTTCTAAAGATTCAAAATAACAATCTAATGCCACATACCCACAAAACGATGTATATCGAGTCTGGCATAATCCAAGGACTGCCTGTGTTTGATTTTTATTTATTCAATAAATGTTTGAGTCACTGCATCTGTTACTGTGTGCCAAACAATCTTATGGGCACCAGTGATAGAGCTGTGGAAAAAAAATAGTGAAAAATCCATTTCTTACAGATGAGATTCTAGTGGAAAAGAGAAAAGCAACTTAAATAAGTAAATAGTATGTCTGCTGAAGTGAAGTACTGGGAGATAGAGGGGCCATCAGTGCCATCAGTGGGTGTGAGCGGACAGGTGCTGTCAACACGTGGGTGTAGTGGTGGTGGTGGGAGCGGGGCTGCCGGAAGACATAGGACTGGGGGCTGCGGTGGGAGGGGCCGGATGGGAGGATGGGCTGACACTCACACCTATGCCTACAGCAGCCTCGCAGCCCACAGTTCCTTTCTAGGTGTACAAATTCATGCACTGGACCCCTAGTAATTATTATAAAACCTCAGGATCCTGGATCATTTGTCAATTGATCTCAATTAGAGAATAACTGAGTTACACAATTCATATCTTTCTAATAAAGACACTACTATTTCTTCAAGGAAAACCATAGATTACTGGATGAGGAATTTTTAAGTTTCTCCAGTGGTTCTCCATGATGGGAGTGTCAAAAACTAGGCTGGCTGTCACACAGTTCTTTCTCATGAGATTATGAACTCGCTCATAAATGACATTAATGGAACAAAGGTAATGTGTTTAAAGCAACCGACATTCTGGTGACCATGCCTGATCTCAGGAGAGAACGTGGAGAAGGTAGAAAAGTGCCTGGTATAGTACATGGTGTCTGGTGTGACACTGTGTTTTCAGAGTACTCATCAAAAACAAACAAACAAATACAGGCTGTAAAGTCATATATCTGAATTTAAACCCTGGCTCTGCATCCTAGGCTGGTCTCTATTGTTTTCTCATGGGCCTGTACCACATAAAATATTTATAATTGGCACCTGTATGATTATAAACACATAAGCCAACATGGGAGCTGAAATGACAGAGCAACATATAGCTATAGGTGATCAACCAGATGGTTTATAAAATGTGTATAACTGATATTTTCAAGTGGGTTGTTTCTACTGACTGCACTGGACCCATAGTAATTATTATAAAACGTCAGGATCCTGGAACATTTGTCAATTGATCTCAATTAGAGAATAACTGAGTTACACAATTCATATATTTCTAATAAAGACACTACTATTTCTTCAAGGAAAACCATAAATTACAAGGTTCCATATTCTTATGGAACCTTGAGATTATGTCATTGGACCTTAATTTAGGAACCAGTGCACTAGATAAAGCTTGCTAGACCCAGGAATATTGGATAACGAGGATCCAACTGTGGAACTTGAAAGAGCACTTAGTCAACTCTGAAATGGGTAGAGAGTGGGCCAAAATTTTGTGAAAAATCTTGAATCAGAAGAGACCTTGCCTTATTTGAGATAAACTGAGTATAAGGTTTAAGAAAACAATATGAAAACAGGTCTGAGATAAAATGTGCATGACAGTCTGACTTCTCACACTGTAATGTGCATGGGAATCTCAGTGCATCTTAAAAATGAAGATTCTTATTCTTTATGACTAGAGCAGGGCCTGAATTCCTGCATTCATAACTAAGCTCCCATGTCATGCTGCTGTTGTTGTAGATAATTTTTTAGTAGCCAGGGAGTAAAGCTATGATTCTCAAATTTGACTACGCATTTGAATAATCTGAAATATTTAAAATATTATGGCTGGGTCCCATCTCTTGATATTTGGATCCAATTGGTATGGGGTCTGACCTAGACATCATAATTTGTAAAAGCCCTCAGGGTGATTTTTACTATGCAGCTAAGTATGAGAGGCACCCCCACGTAGAGAGCATCTAGAAGTGTGTGGATGGAGGTATGCCAAAAGTTCTATCAATGTCATGTAAGAGACAATCGCAAACAACCCAAGTTGGTTAGCCCAGATTAAGAGGAGTGATGGTGTGTGCCTGTGTGCATTAAAATCTCTGTGTTCATGTATCTGAGAGCAGAGAGGAGTACACTGAGTCTGATGGTTGCAAAGGATAAAGCTAGGACAGAAGGATAAAATTTGCAGATGAACTTCACTGCAGCTGTTTGGTTCAGCACTAGTTGATGTTTTCGGACCCATTGGACTGTCCACCAGAGGACAAAGTACCTCAAGGGGTGGAGAGAAAATTATCAACCAAAGTGGTCTTCTAACTGAGTTATAGGACGGCATTTTGCAAAAGAAGGGAGTCTGGATTTAATCTGATGTCTAAGATCCCTCCTGAGTAACTGGCTCCTGGAAACCCCTGATTGTACCTTACCATCTGCTCTAAAAATGTTAGGTTTTGGCTCTGCTAAGTACTTTATTCTTTAAAAGTCTTGGCAACTGAGAATAGATACAGCCAAAGAGACCTCATTATCTTACTAGGGTTTTAATTTAAGATTACTCTCTTTCCTTTTAAATTTGAACAGTACATCATTTTTATGTAGTTTATTAAATAATAAACCTACCTTCTCACCCTTATTTGTGATTACATTCATAAGCCATGAATGATTTGAAATACTCTTTGAAAAAAAAGGCCTTTGGGCTTATCTCATGAAAAAATAATTAAACCATAATTAAATTTCAAAAGAATGATCAGCCTTCCTACCTCACATCTAAAGACACCCCCCACACACACACACACCACATATTAATTTCTCAAAACCAGGAGAATTGGTGTAGGTCATTTGTGCTGTCATGTGAAATGTTATGACCACCATGGGTAATTCTGTTTAATCTTGTTAGATTTGCCCTCATTTTGTGTTGGTCAAGTGGTCAAATCTCAGACCTCTTCCCAGAGATAATGCAGAGAAAAGATACTTAGTTGGGGGTTGGAGTAACTGGGGTAAATCCTGGAGTTGCCATCCATCCCTTAGCTGCTCCATGATCTTGGTCAAATTGTTTAACCCCTCTAAGTCATAGTAATAGCACTGTCCTTATAGAGCTGTGGCTATGATCTCCAAAATAGCAATTGTAAAATACTAAGTGTAGTGCTGGACACATTTCGCAGTTCAATAAAGGGCAGCTCTTATTGCTATGCTGACAATATGATGCATAACTTCTTGATTCCAAGACATCTTATACATAAAACAAGTAGCAGATGATACTGAATATTAGCTGCCTTTGCCCAAAGTGGCAACTGTTATTTGTTTGCTGATTAAGAATACCTGAAAAGTGATTAATTTTAAAACATGTGTTTTTTTTATTATTATTATTATACTATTAGTGAAAGTGAAAATGGTGGGGGTGGGAGGGACATTTGCAGCCTACTTCAGTATTTGGGTAAAACTGGACTTGTTTCCCCACTCTGACTGACTTGGGAAGAGCTACAGAGCATGTCCCCAAGGCCCCACTGAAACTGACTTGGATGGAGCTGCAGTGACCCTCAGGGGCTCACCACAGGAGGAGATATATAAGTCAAAGACTCCCCACATGTTCAGTTCAGGCTTTGGATCTGGAATTCCCCTGGACTAGCATATCTGTGAAATAAAGTTTAAACTTTCCTTCCTCAGAGCGCTGGCTGATGGTTCTCCTATGCATTCTGCCACAATAGTAATATCATTATTAGCTACTTATATTACCACTAGAGGTCTGGTGCATGAAATTTGTGCACTTGGAAGGGGTCATCCTCTCAGCCCAGCCTGCACCCTCTCCAATCCAGGAGGATATTCAACTGCCAGTTTAGGTGCAATCCCAGGGATCGGGCCTAAACCAGAAGTTGGACATCCCACTCACAATCTGGGTCAGCTGGCTTCTAACTGCTCACCTGCCTGCCTACCTGATCATCCCTAACTGCTCCTCACCAGCCTGATCACCCCTGACCACCACTGCCTGCTGGTCTGATCACCCCCTACTGCCCCCCCCTGCCAGCCTGGTTGCCCCCAACTGCCCCACCCCCTGCTGGCTTGGTTGCCCCCAACTGTCGCCCTCACTGATCTGGCTGTCTGATGTAGCCTACTGGTCAGTAATTGGGTCATCCCTCACTTAACTCCCCTGCCGGCCTGGTTGCTTTACACAGCTACTGTACCGTTATTACTGTTTCGATCATCCCTCACTAACCCCCATGCCGGCCTGCTGTGTGGTTGTTACTGTTACTGTTCGGTTTTCCCATCTGGTTGTGAGGGCCCTGGCTATTTATATATATTAGGATTATTATCATCTCTTTTACCACCTTGGGCAGTTCTGAGAAAGCCTAGTTCAAGGTCAAATTAACAATGAGTTCTGTGATGTTTGAGTTGTAACTGAGTGCTAGGACAGGGTTGGAGTTTTCCAAAGGAAAATTGTCTTTATAAATTGCAAGAACTTGATTGAGAATCCTTTAAGTTTGGAGACTGACCCTGAAGGGCCCATGACTGAGCTGTCAGGAGCACTGCTCCAGAAGGACTTGGTGATAAGGACCAGGAAACCAGCTTTGTGGCTCTGCATCCCAAGTAATCTGATCTACACATTCAAGGAGCATCCCTTTGTCGGCTGTGTGCATAGTTGTGTTGTAGTTGAGCCTTAATTGCTATTGGCATCACTAAGAGGAATTGACCACCAGGCCCAGTGGCTATAAGGGCTAACTGCTGTGCAGGAAACACCCCTATGGAACAGGACTTGCTTCAGTGTGGAGTGGATGTTCACTGAAACTGCCCCTTGGGTGTGTCACTTGGGGATGTGTAGAATTGTAATTTAATATGGTCTGACTCTGTCTTCCAGATACACTGGTTCTGAGGTCTCCCACGGTGTGCAAAGTCAGCCACTGCCTGGGGCCAACTGACAGGAGCTACAGCGTGCTCTGCAGATGGCTGCTACTTGTTTTGGGATTGGAAGTGCCCAGGGAAGGTCAAGCTGTGAAGCAAGGCAAGCTGGTGCTAGTACCGAGTCTTGGGACTCTTATTGATACGTATGGGGCATTTTGAAGGTAGGTGCTGCTTTTTAAAGAGATTTTAGGAAAGTCTGAAGTCTGAGCCTGGATAGGTCAGTCATATGGAAAATTTTCTGCACAACAGCCTTGGTGGGGCTAGAAGTTAGATAGGGCAGGGTCTCAGGGAAGAAACAGTATGGATCACACTGATAGAAACTCAGATATGGCTGCCAGTCATCACTATGAGGGGGGAGGTCCTATCACAGGAACAATGATCCCCACGAGCACCCCTATCTTGGAATAAACCACCACTGAGTTCCTGTCCTGATGCCAGACAATCCAGTTCCTCCCTCTATGTGCCTGGTTCTCCCAGTGCCGCCTCCAAGTGCTACAGCTCCAAGTGAGTGCGAGCGTGTAGGTTCATGCATTGGCCCTCTTAGAAGGTCTGCCTGAGTCTCCAGGAGCCTCCGTGTCACTCAGGCACAATCCCTTCTGGTTCTTACAGCCCAAAGTTACAGAGATTTTTTCTTCCCAGATCTGGAATCCTGGGCTAGGGGTCTGGTTTGGGAATGGGACCCATTGCTTCTCATGGGAGGCCTCTGTAGTAGAGATTATCCCTCCTGATTAAAAACATACCACACATGGGTGTTTGATCAGCCCATGCCATGCCTCTGCTCCTCCTACCAGTCTCAGAGTGCTTTCTTCTTCACTAGTTGTAGGACTTCAATTCAGCAAGATTTCAGGCAGTTCTGAATCACGATTGTTCTGTGTTTTAGTTGTAATTTTGATGTGGTTGTGGGAGGTGGCGAGTATTGGCATTTACCTATGCCATCATCTTGGTTCTCAAATCTTTTCAAAGATTGTATATTTAATGAAACATTCTCTTTACTTTAAGAAAAAAAATAGATGTATAAAAATATATCTCACTGATATGGTATAAAGCTAACTACATATTAGAATTTTCATTGAAATTATACATTTTGGTTTCCTCCTGTGGTAACTTTATCACAGATACATATGCCTGATGCTTCTATTGCAAGTGATATACATTTGAGAGAAGAGGAGGGAAACAAAAGGAATTTCTTTTTCTCAAAGACAATCAGGTTCAGTTTTGTTCCCCGGGGCTCTTAGTTTTCACTTAACTCAAAAAAAAAAAAAAAAGAAAAAAAAAGAATCGACTTCCAAGGAAGCAGCAGTTCAGAGCTACTAAGATACATTTCTCTGAATTAACAAATGTTATGTGTAGGGGGGAAATGGGTTTATTGAAATTAAAAAAATACACAGTACGTGTTATTCTAAAAAGCACCCATAGTGCAGTTTAAATTTATGTATGCTATCATAGAAAATAAAATGTGGAGTAGGTTCATTATTTCCTTCTTTAGATTGAATCTCCCCTTAGTACACTAATTACAGTGAGTATGCAATCCTTGTTTAGAGGGATCAGTGATTTTAATGTGACTTATGTCCTATCTATGCGGTATCTAGAAAACATTATGCTTGTGAATGAGGCAAGGCCAAGAACTTAAAATTCAGGAGTATGCATATTTCCTTGTTTCATTACTGCAACCTTGTCAGATAACATGGAAAAATTGCAATTTATGTAATATGTTCAGTGCTCTTAGCACTGGGTTATGAATATGAGCTTTATTCAGCTCTCAAAAAGAAGAAAGTTAAGATTATAAAGTTATTGTGTTTTCTTAGGTGGGAGTTAAAGAGAGATTATGAGTGAATTCAGACTCAGGTAATATTTGCTTAGTACCTTCTCTGTTTGTGGCACCATGCTAGGCATTTCATCTAATGCTAGTTCAGTTGTCTTCTTAACAACTGTTTGTGGTTGCTATCATTGTTCTAGTTTTTTATATGAGGTAATCAAGAATCACAGTGTCCTTTGGAAGGAGGGATACTGTCTTTGGTTGCCCTAAACGGCCTATTTCAATCAATCTTATTCCTCCTTTGCTCTCTCTTCAACTGATCCAGAATATTCCATCCTTGAGTGCACTCTGTACTTTTTCAATTCTCAGCTTCAGACCTGTGATTTTCCCTGCCCAGAAGGCTTTTTTTTTCTGTTTTCCAGAAATCCTTCAAGTCTTGGTTTAAATGACCTTTTCAAAGGCCTCTTCCATGACTTTTCAGATGGGGTTAAGCCTTCCTTCTATCTCCTTACAGAAAGCCCATACACCATCTTCCTTCCCAGTTCTTTGCAGACTCATAAATTATTATGTATCTGGGTAATTCCTTGGTTCGTTTGGTAAGTTAGTTTCTCTCATTAGCATTAAAACTCCAGCTATCTTGGGCTTTGCCATATCTTCAGTACCTAGTCCATTGCCTGGCACACATAAATTAACTATAAGCAGTCACTGATGGTGGACTGATAAGATAACAGGTGAATTGCCCATAATCACACAGTTGGCATCTGCAACAGGTAAGAACAATCAGCAAATTCACAATTCATGTTTCCATTTGTATCCCAGCAAATAAACTGATATTTTAAGGATTAAGTTTTGCCTGATCAGAAGTTGGAGGGGAAGTAGTCTTGCCTGAGTCAGATTTCCTGCTAAGAAATGTAAGGCATGAGAAATAGAAATAAATTATACTTTTTAATATTCATTCATAGAAGATTGTTGTGATGGTCTAGTATATGACCTTTGGAGCCAGACTATGTACATTTGAATTCAGTGTTGGTATTTACTCTGTTTGATCTCAGGCAACTTAAGCTCACTATACTACAGTTTCTTCATCTGTAAAATGAAGATAATCATAATAGTATCTACGTACTTCATAGGAAAGTTGTGAGGATAAAATGATTTAATACAAGTAAAATGCTTAGAAACATATCTGGCACAAAGTAAGTGCTATATAGGTGGTATTTGTTGTCATCAAATAGTGCTCTTCAGGAGATTTGACTTTGGGTATTTAATACAAAATGCAATATAGAGATGATATATTGTTGATTTGAAATCTTGAAACCTATATAATTTTAGTAACCAATGTCACCCCAGAAAAATCAATTTAATGCATTTATGTTCACCTAGAACCTCAGAATGTGTCCTTATTTGGAAATTGTATTTTTGCAAATATAATTAGTTAAGGCTTTTCAGATTATATCATCCTAGATTTAGGGTAGATTCTACATCCCACGACTCCTGTTCTTTTAAGAAGGGAAAAGAGCACAGAGAAATAGGCCATGTGAAGAGGAAGGCAGAGATTGGAGTTATACATCTACAAAGGAATGCCAAAGATTGCTAGCCACCACCGGAAGCTAGGAGATAAGCTAGAATAGGTTCTTTTCAGCGAGGCTCAGAAGTAGCCAGTATGTCACGTGAGACCTGAAGTCAGCTGTTTCCCCTGGGGCTTTGCCAATTCTGCCAGTGCCAAGCCCGCAGGCCTCTCCAGCCAGCTGTTCTCTGCCTTCTTCTTATCACAACCCTGCTGTATTTCATTACCTTACTTAGCCTCCCATGGCTTCCTGACTTTCCAGTGTTTTTGATGGGCCCTTTAGAAGCCTTGTCCTGAGCTTGTTTTCTTTATGAAAACCGCCTCTTCATGGAATGTTCTCCTCCTCCACCTGTCTCACTTGAAAGTGGACTCCAGTGCAAACTGCCCATTCTCCAAGTTGCTCTTTCCTCAATTCCCTATCGACACTTTCCTGTGGCCATTAATTTAGGGTTTAGAGTAACAGAAATGTATTTTCTCACAGTTTTGGAGGCCACAATTGGGAAATAAATTTCATAGGGCTGAGGTCAAATTGTTGGCAAGTCTGTGCTCCATCTGGAAGCTCTAAGAGAATCCATTTCTTATCTCTTCTAGCTTCTGGTAGTTGCCAGCATCCCTTGACCTATGGACTCATCACTCCTATCTCTGCCTCTGTTCGAACATTGTCTTCTCTTTTTCTGTATCTCTCTGTCTCTCTCTGCCCCTCTTTTATAAAAACACTTGTGCTGGCATTGAAGTCCTGACTAGATATTCCAGGATAATCTCATATCAAAATCTTTAACTTACTCACATTTGCAAAAATCCCTTTTAGAAATAAAACATTTACAAATTATAGGGATTAGACTGTACACATATTTTAGGAAGTCATTGTCAGCCTCATACAACTCTTCCAACCCACCTTTTGTGGAGGACACCATTACCTTAGTGCTAAACCACCTGCAGTCATCCATTATGTACTGGTCATGTGCTCTCAGTTCTTCATCAAAGGTTTCCTCTCCATTCTAAAGCCTGACATGTCCTGGGTGCTTTGAGTCTTCACACAGACAGCCCACCCAGCAGCTGGTCTCACAGTTCCTTAACTTCATGTATCATAATGAGTTTTACATTACAGAGGTTCCTGATTTTCATCATCAATATCCACCTTGTTATTAGAAACTCCAATGTTTCATTCTCTGGCCACATCCACTGATCCAGCTTGTTTTCTCATGTCCCTGCTTCTTTATTCCTGCTTTAAAAAACATTAATAACATTTAATTAAGTATATCCAAAACATCACTTCATCATATAATCAGTTTCCAAAAGTATTGAGAGATTTTAAATCCTCAAATTAAGAATGCATTTTATACTTACAGCATGTCTCACTTCATGACTAGTGTACCTGAGGAATTAATTTTTTATTTTTTATTAATTTTAATTTAAAAACATAATTGATTCAATAACTGAAAAACTTTTATGTGTGTTTTGGACAACTTGGGTATGTGGACATATATTTGCTGTTTTATCTCAGTTCATCGCCCTGCTCCAGTTAATCCCCCTCTTGACTTCATTGCATTTCCTGTCCAAAAATTGTTCAGAACACTAATAATCCTTTTTGCTAATTGGCATGTCTCTTTTATTTTATTTTTTTTGTGGTGTGTTTCCTGTAAATATCTGGATCAGTCTAATCATCTAGCCTCTTTGCTCCCACTCAGGTCTGGTGGGACATCATAGTTTTCAGCTTTAGCCGGGTTCTTGCAGTCATTCCTTGGTTTCAGCTTCTTATTCTTTCCCTAAGCAGTGAGTTTAGATGACCTGTTTGCCACCAAAAGCCTCATACCCTTGGGGTATGCAAACATGTCTGGGCATCTGAATCGTCAGGGGAAGTTTTTATAAATCAGAGCCCTAGACCCCACCTCCAATCTATACTGTCTCTAGATGTTAGACATTTCTAGAAGCTTTTAATAATATATAATGTACTTTATATAAGGAGGTCAATGCATTCAGATCTTTCCAGTAATACTATTATTGTTCTAAAGAGGAAAGTAGTAAGTTTATCCCATTAATATACAAAACAACATATCTGGACTGTATGATATTTGAGTCCTAGCAGAACTTGGGTAAGAATTCAAATACCTTGAATCTCAAGCTGAATGTTTAACTTGTTCTCCTTACAGGAGGAGAAAAATAAACGTGATTAGGAAGTGATTGTTCTGTTTGAAAGTAACTTTATCAATTATTTCTTCCATGTCATGTTTTTAAGAAAGGTAATGTTACTTTATTTTGTGTCCTCATTTTACTGATATAGAGAGAGGTGGGGATGTTGGAATTCAATTTCCTATTCCATGTGAGCAACAGAGTGTCACAGCACCATCTTCTGTGTCTTTGACATACCCCTACTGCTCTGTTGCGACTGGAACCTTGAAACAGCACATGACAGTTTTCTTGTACAATCTGGCCTCATCATTTGTTTTCCCCATTCCGTGACTCAGACCGTGGGACATTCCAACAATGAGACAAAAATAACCCAAAGATTCCTGAGGCAATAAGACCAGACATCCAGAACCATGCTGCACTCTGTTTTCCTGGCACTTAATTGAATGTGGGTCTCTGCAGAGCAATGCTGGCCCTTCTTTTCATTTGGCCAATAATAGGCCCTCAGCGCTATAGGTCTTTTGGACAGCTCCTTTTATAACTTTACCCAAGGATATGGATCAGATGTCCATTCTGAAGTTGGCTTCCACATATATGCTTACCCAGAACCTGCTTTGTGCAGTGTACTGAACTAGGTGCAGAGAGATAATTAAGGCAGAACATCTTCCTTTGAGGATCTTATATAGTCAGGTGGAAGGTAGGGGCAGTGGTGTGTTGGAATAGGTTCAAACCAACTCACAAGAGCTGATAGTTAAATTATTAGTGTTTGGGAAATGGTTGTTAAACACAACCATTGTTAAAAAATAAATTATGTAAACCTATACTAAATAAGTTTTATCTAAGAAAATTATGAATTTATAATTGCTTTGATATATTTTTATTTTTATGCTCTTGGAATTATTTACACCAATTGTATCTCTATGGTGAAAATGCTATATAATTGTTTACTTCTGTGCACCTCTTCATAACTCTGTATTCAGTGACATCAGATTGATAGCTTGAAATTGACCATGATGGGAGTATTTATATCATGAAAATGGGAAAACTCTACAAAATGAGGACTTTTTTTTTCAGTCAGTTGTTAAACATTTACCACTAGGTTGAGCTGGAAAAGAGTTAGAGAAAAGCCTAAGTAATGAATAAGTGCCATAATTGAAAGTCAGAGGAAGTTCTGAGTTGGGATTCAGAAAAATGCTTCAGAGAGATGAAGACATTTGAGAAAGACATTGAAGAATGGATCGGTTTTTATCAGGAAGAGATTGATAGATATATTAGACTTGATAGAGGAAATAACAAGTAAGGTCATGGCAGGAAGAATGCATTGGACATACTCGGGGACAGCTAGGAATATATCAGGCTGATACGATGTCAGAGTAAGGCAGTAGTGAAAATAAGGATGTACAAGCCAATTGAAGCTTAATCAAAGAGGGTTTAAAAGTCACAGTAAGGAGCTTGTACTAATGTCAGTGGGACATGGGGAGTGTTAGGAATATGTTTTAGCAGAAGCATAATGTCTTCAGAGCTGTGCTTTTGGAAGATTACTATACCAGGTATATGCAATAGGTACAGAACCAGGAATACCTTGTCTAGATAGGAAGTTATTTCTTCAGTGCTGTGCAGTTAACAAGGACCTGACTTGAGATTCTTGCTCAGGAAAGAGAAAGGAAGGCCTTGATACAAGAAACATTTTGAATATAGGTTTCACAAGTGTTGTCCACACTGTTCACCTGCTTTCTGATGCCAGCATTTGTATAAGATTGTAGTTATTTGGTATCATGGTTATGTGATAAAATAAAATAAAAAATGGGCAGATAAAATTAATGTTTTTAATGGGAACTACTGATTAGCATTTCACTAATCACTTTTTGACTCAACTTTCAGGAAGGAGATGTGCCTAATGTTTTATAATGTGCTCAGGAGGATGAATAACTAATTCTGAGTCAATGTAATATGCAGCTCTAATAGCCATGGTTCCAGAGCTTGACCTTTAGAAAATTAGTATGGGAAAAATCTTAAGTAAGACCTGAAAAAAACAACAACTTGCCTCCCTACTTCTGTGCATCCCTCTCTTTTTATCTCTGCCCCCATTCAGCACCCCCCAAAATGAAGACAGTATTCTCTTTTTTTTAGAAAAACATGTTTTTATTGATTTCAGAGAGGAAGGGAGAGGGAGAGGGGGATAGAAACATCAATGATTTAAGAGAATCATTGATTGACTGCCTCCTGCACACCCCATACTGAGGATGGAGCCCACAACCCAGGCATATGCCCTGACCAAGAATTGATCCATAACCACTTGGTTCATGGTCAAAACTCAATCACTGAGCCATACTGGCCAAGCAAGACAGTATTCTTTTTTTTCTTTATCAATATTCATGAAATCAAGATTAAGAGAAAATATTTATGAGTCACATCTCTGATAAAGAATTTGTGCCTATTTCTTTTCATACTCACCAGCACTTGTAGCTTGTTAATTTGTTTATGATAGCCATTCTGACCAGTGTGAGATGGTACCATATTGTCGTTTTGATTTGCATCTCTCAGATCATTAGTGACTTTGAGCATGTTTTCATATGCCTCTTGGCCTTCGTGTTCTTTTGAAAAGTATCTAATTAGGTCCATTGCCCATTTTTTGATTAGGTTGTTTATCTTCCTATTGTTAAGTTGTATGAATTCCCCGTTAATGTTGGAGATTAAACCTTTATTGGTAATAACATTGTCAAATATGTTCTCCCATGCAGTGGGCTTTCTTGTTGTTTTGTTGATGGTTTCTTGTGCTGTGAAAAAGTGGGAACAGAAGGATCATACCTCAACATCATAAAAGCCATATATGA
>PVJN01035741.1:0-21907 GCA_004026805.1 Lasiurus borealis | reverse complement strand
GAGGACTAACAACAACAGCAAAAATGTTACACTAATGAACCACCATTATACTTTGCCCTGAAGTTATGCCGCTGCGAAAGTTCACTTACCTAGGGAAAACGGAACCAAAGCTTCCTTCTTGGAAAAATATCCACTGCTGTCCAGAAATCGCTCCGGATAGAATATTTCTGGGTCTCTCCAGTACTTTTCATCAAAGTGTACAGAATAAAGATTTGTGATTACTGTCGTGCCCTTAGGAATAGAATAACCACGTACAACTGCATCTTCAGAGGTTGCATGGAAAATCCCTAATGGCACTATGTTACAGAATCGTAAAACTTCATGCAAAACTGCCTCAGTGTAAGGCATTTTGCATTTGTCATCCCAAGAAGGCTTCCCATTGGGTCCCACAATTAAATCAATCTCTTTCTGTACTTGTCCTGTTAGAGAAGAAAGTGTTCAGGTTATTATGCAATCCTGAAAAAGTGTATCTACAGTAATTTCCCTTTGTGGTAAACAAGGGATAGATAACCTGTAGTAATAAGTAGGGCATGGGTCCACCCAGATACAGATTTTTCATGATCTGGGAATTTATTTACATACATACCATAAATCTTCTACTACCAGTAATCAATGCTCTGGGTAACTTTGTTGTGAATAACACAGTAAGAGTAATGAAAACCAAACAAACCTAGGACTAGAATAACATCTCATTCTCAGCAAGAAAAACAGTAAAGCATAAAACTTGAATCAAAACCACCAGGGTTCAGGTCCCAATTCTGCCACTTCCAGTGGATGAGCCTGAGCATGTCAGTCACTCAGCCTCCCTCATTTATAAAACAGGCATAATATAACCTGTCTCTAAGGTGTTTACATGAATTGAGATAATAGATTTGAAAACTTGCCCAGCTGGTGTGACTCAGGGGTTGACTGTGGACCTATAAACCAGGGTGCATGCAATTCGATTCCCACTCAGGGCACATGCCCGGGTCGTGGGTTTAATCCCAAGTGGGGGTCATGCAGGAAGCAGCGGATTAATGATCTCTCTCATCATTGATGTTTCTCTCTCTCTCTCCCTCTGCCTTCCTCTCTGAGATCAATAAAAGTCTAATTTTTTAAAAAGGAAACTTTTTATAATTATTAAATATTTTTCTTCTTGGCTAACACTACAAGAGGTCCAAAATAAACTGCTTTGGACATGGCCAAAGACTCTAAAACATGTGTGAGTCCTAAACCTAAGTTCAGACCTTGAGATTGAGAGTCCTTACCTTGAATGTTAGGATAAAGCGCCATGAAAAGAATTGCCCATCGTAGCACATTGGTTGTAGTTTCAGTTCCAGCAATGATGAGTTCACCCACAGAGAAAATTAGGTTTTCTTTGGAGAAAGTAGATGATGGGTCATTTTTACTCTGATCCATCTCATCTAAATAAGCGTCAACAAAATGCTGAGGTAACTGAGGCTTTCTGTTGAGAGCAGCTTTTTCGATAAGCCCGGAGAGAAAATCATAGACCACAGCGGCATTTCTGAACAGCTGTTGATGTTTCCCGAAAGGTAAGAGGCCAATCCATGGGAAGGCATTATACAGGAAGACTGAGGCACTGGCAGCTAGCTCCACATTCTCACTAAATAGCTCAATCATGTGCTGGAAATCAGTGTCTTCGTAAGTGAATCGTTCTCCAAAAATGATCAGATTGGTTATGTTTGAAACAGCATTTGTTATTAACTGTTTGAAGTCAAAAGGTCTGCCTTTGTATGTTTCAACAGCATCAATGAAAATTTTGGTTTCTTCTAAAATCTTAGATTCAAAAGACTTTTGGCCATATCCAAAATAGCGAAAGCTGTTTACAGCTAACCTTCTGTGATCAATCCATCCTCGGCCATATTTGGAATTGAGTAAACCTGAAAAAAAAAAAAAAAGGTAAAAATATGTTATAATGTCTACAACCCCTGTCCCTAACAGCTAAAAAAGCTATGGAGAAAAGAAAAAAGATGGTTAGTTATTCTTCTCCAAATGATCTTTCTATAAAATTAAAATTAGAACCAGTGAATCAGAGCTGTTTCCTACTACTCATTAATCACAGAATATCCTATATAATAAAGAGGTTATATGCAAATTGGCCCTCACATCATCACAAGATGGCCACCCCACATTGTCACAAAATGGCTGCCCCCACGTTGTCACAAGATGGCCGTCAGGGGAGGACAGTTGTGGGGGATTAGGCCTGCAGGGGAGGGCAGTTATAGGGAACTAGGCCTGCAGGGGAGGGCAGCTGGGGGAGATCAAGCTGGCAGGGGAGCACTTAGGCATCAATCAGGGTGGCAGGGGAGCAGTTGGGGGTGATCAGGCTGGCAGGCAGAGTGGGGTAACATGTACTTAACATTTCACTCATAATTTGTACATAGGTACACTTATGATAAAAAATGTCCATGTTCTTTTATCTACATGAGGTTCCTATGTAATCTACATTCCATTAACTTTTGTGCAAAAATTTTTAATTTGGAGTTTATGATAAAGTTAGCCATCCATAATGGGGTCTTTAGTGCTGTGCAGTGATTTTATATTTCTGCATTTCATTTTCTTTCCATACTCCCAGATTCATTCAACAAATATTCATTCAACATGTATTCATGAAGCACCTGCTATGCTCCAGGGAGTGTTCTAAATGTCACAGATATATCAGTGAACAAAAAAAGGCAACAGATCCCTACTCTTGTGAGGACAGGCAAATGAACATGTAAAGTATACAGCAAGGAAGCAGGTAGTGTGGCCAGGGAAAGCCTCATGGAGAAGATGACACAAGTAAAGACATGGAGATGATACAATAAGTCAAGCAGATATCTGGGGAGAGATCACTGCTGGCAGAGGGGACAGCTGATCGAATGAATGAACTGGGATGAAAGCAAACTGTGGGTAAAGGTATACATGTTCAAGAAGGCACAGAGGAGCCTTGTATACTTGGGTAATATGTTTCCCAACAGAGAGCTAATGGTGGCTCTGATTTATTTCAGAGACAGAGCAGGGAAGGAGAAGGGTAGGAAGAAAGGAAGGAAAAGAGAGAGAGAAAAAAAAGAGAGAGAGAAATATAGAGAGAAGTGGGGGAGGATGAATGAGAATGAGAATGAGAAACATTGATTTGTTGTTCCATTTGTTTATGCATTCATTAGTTGCTTCTTGTATGTGCCCTTACCAGGGATTGAATCTTCGATTACCAGGACAATGCTTTCTAACCAACTGAGCTACCTGCCTAATTTATTATTTAGACAATTATTGCAGAGGCTATAAATTTGTTTTATTTATATTATTGCTTTAAGTATCATTATACTTTGGCCTAAGAATTTGGCCTTTAAAAAACTAGTGCTTTCTTTGCATTAGTTGATTTGCCTTGTGATATAATATGTGGTTATTTTTTTTTCTTTTTTTAATATATTTTATTGATTTTTCACAGAGAGGAAGGGAGAGGGATAGAAAGTCTGAAACATCGATGAGAGAGACATCGATCAGCCGCCTCCTGCACACCCCACACTGGAGATATGCCCGCAAGCAAGATACATGCCCCTGACCGGAATCAAACCGGGACCTTTCAGTCCGCAGGCCGACGCTCTATCCAACTGAGCCAAACCAGTCTCGGCTATTTTTTCCTTTTAATCAATGTCTTTTTAATCTATCTAAGCAAGTTGCTATAAAGTTTACTTTAAAATTAAATGTGAAGCTCTCATTAAATTGGAGAATTCTGGACACCATTACTGTTAAAACTCTCATACTATTATTAGAGGTCCAGTGCACAAAATTTGTACATGGGCAGGGTCCATAGGCCTGGCCTGCGATCAGAGCCAATTGGGGCCTTCCGGCTGCTGGCCAGGGCCTTCCTTCCCCCAGCTGGCTGCCGGCCGGGGCCTCCCTTCATTCTGTGCCACCCCCTGGTGGTCAGCGCACATCATAGCAAGTGGTTGAACTCCCGGTGGTTGAACTCTCAAGGGGACGAGTTGCATATTAGTCTTTTATTATATAGGATGTATTAAAACCATTGCATCTGACTTCAGCATTCTATTTTAGACTTTTTGCTGCTGCTTTCTTCTCAACAGTTCTGTTAGTATTTAGCCCTTTTCCCTCGTTAAATATGGACTCCTCCAACACTGATCAACACTAAACCATATAAAATCCTAGTCCTTTACACAAATACCACAATTATTTTTTTATATAGCATAAACTGATTAGTAGCTAAGAAAGGCTGCTTCAGGTTCTATAATCTTATAAGCAAAATGATAGTAAAAATGTCACCATGTACCCATGACTGGCTTCAAAAGGCACCAGTGTGCATGCACATATGTGTATTCCTAATTTCATAAAACTTGCATAGATTAAGTGCCAGTTCTTTAAAACATTATGCACAATATTCACTAAAACTGGATTACAACAGAATTAGTATGTACTAGTCTAAAATACAGGGGTGGGCAAAAGTAGGTTTATAGTTCCTATGGAAAATAATATAATAACAAATAATCATAAGAGGATAAACTGTGGTTCACATACTCACAAGTGTAAACCAAGTTCTCCCACCCCTGTATGATTGAAATGGAGCCTGAAAGTCTTCAAATACTTGGTCTGTAGCCTAAATTGATTAATTAATACCTCCTATTAATCAGTACAATAGAATGCAAACTCTATATGCTAAATTTACATAAAATAATAAATATGATTTGAAATAGATTAGTAAATCACTAAATAGGTAAAAATAAACATACCTCCCATTTTTGTCATCTTCATGAATAAAGGAAGGCATGGTCTGTCTGCAAAAATTTCGCTTTGATGAACAAGGCATTCCTTTACCACATCATAGCCATTTAGAACCACAGTGGATATACCTCCAAGATCTAAACTGAAGATCTTTGAGGAAGAAAAGAAAAACAATTAAATGGAAAAATGTATGGAGAAAGGTAACTATGGAAATTAATATGTATTAAGCAGCTCTCCCAGATTTGCCACTTCCCTGAAAATAAAGGCACTTATTTCCCACTCAACTGATAATGTGTGGAGTGTCTTCTCTCTACAAGGCATATTGAACACAATGATTTCATTATGTATTCGATGCCTAAAGACATCATCTTTCAAATGGTATAATAAAAAGAGTACCTGACTCAAAAGGCCCGGGTTCTTGCTTAAGCTTTGTCATTATAAAAATATAAAACCCTGTGCAGAACCCTTAACCTTCTGGGGCATCAGGGTTACCACTGACACTATGGTACTTGAGTCAAATGCTCTTTTAAGATTCATTCCAACTCAAAACATTCAATGATACCTAGGAATTTCCTTTTACTTCAAAGATTTATAGAGAAGCATCACCATCTACAAATCACTTACTACTCCAGATTTAGGAAAAGGGACTGTTAAAGGCATAAGAGACAACTTTGAAATATAAAATTCAAATGAGTAAATCTGAAGATCTAATTGGCTTTTTGAATGATTTACGATTGGACAGTATTCCATCAAATAAGGAGAAAGGAGCTCCAGAGAGCTGTAGAAAAGGAAAAATTTTAAAGGCAGAAAAAAAGCGTGAAAAGGAAATTAGCAAAGAATGCACTGTTTCAGGCAAGGTCACTCTCCTAAGGGGAACAAAGACGTTTGTCCAGCACATTCCCTGACTAATACTGGACACATCTCCAAATTACAAAGTGCTGACCAGTGGTCAGAGGTCACATTCCCGGGGAGACTGAAATTGCAGTTAAGTCCTGGTTTGCTGACATGGGGTTTAGCACAGTGACTCCATGCTGTCTCCTTTCACAGCATTCACCACACAGGCACGGGTGACCATCCCTCGGCTAAGGGGAAGGCAAGACAGAAGATCCATGCTATGCCTCGCTGGGGCGTCTCTTCTGCTTCACCTCAGGTTCACTTACAATGTCACAAACCTCATACCCAGGCCCATAAGAAACTAGTCCGGGAGAGAACAGTGCTACCTTATCAGTGGAATGCAGAGAATGCTTATCCCCATCCTCTCAGGAGTTGGCTGAGAGCTTTTTGCCATCAAAATACTGAGTCAAACAGGCAGAGCTGAGTTAGCCATGTTTCACACTACTTTGGGAAAAAAAAAAAAAAAGACCAAGAGTCTTGGCAGAGAATAAGAATTCAGCAGAAGTAATTACAGCAGCAATACTGATGGAAACCTCCAAACAGAATCAACCAGCTGAGCAATGGAGCTTTTGGCTCAAGAACAGGCCCAGCTGAGCAATGGAGTTTTTGGCAACAAGAATCAACCGGATGAACAATGGAGTCTTTGGCACAAGAATAGGCCCTGCCAGCTGAGCAGTAGGTACGTCTGGAGCCTGGGGAAGGAGCATGGGCTGCCTGCCACAGCAGTGGTATTAGTCCAAAGTGGCAGTGTAAGGTTTCAGTTGAGCAAAGGCGGGACTTCTCCAGTTCCCGAAGCAGTAGTGAAAAGGAAGGACCTACCTAGAAGGGTAATTTTCGCAGATATAAAGGGGAAACTCCTCTTCCTGTGTGTCTCTTCTACTCCCAATACTCTACTACACTTCTGACTGCACATAAGGATGGAACTTCAGCTCCTGGGTGCTGCCATCATCACCCCAGTGTCCCGTTGGCTGGCTGCTGTGCAGCCCTTCCCTTTGGATATCCCATCCCCCATCCTTAAATAAATTTAACTTTTCTTTATCCAATGTCTGAGATTGCTATTCAGCCTGCCTGTGTGCACCACCATGCTAACCTACCATGTTCACCTTTCGCTTACTATGTAAATAAATTTAATAAGTTGTCAATTTCACTTGCCTTAAAGTAATTCTTTTATTGTCCCACGTGTATTGCCTGAACATAATCTGTAAAAACCACTTGTTTACTACTTTACTGGCTAGGGAATCCTTTTCGAAATTGAAATAAGATTAAAGTAACTGCAGAAACTTATATATTAAGAGTGAATCTCCAAGGAATCGGCAATTCTTGATGTAGTACATTTCTATTTAAGATTGCCTTTAAAATAAATGTATAAAACCTGAGGTCTGGTTATTTTCCTTTCCAAAGTTATAGAGGAGAACTGAACTCACAGACTTCATAAAAGTAGGCGCCACTTGAAGTGATTGTCAGTTCTCATAAGCAATTTCCAAATCCTTTATTTTTCTGCTAGCATGCATCTCCAAATTATATAGTGCAAAAAAGAATATTGCATTTACAAATAAGCCCTGTCAACAACTTTCTACAATCTCCAGAAGTATAGAAGATAATAGTCTCCTTCCACTTCCAAAAATTTTTTGTATAGTATATTATAGCTGTGTAGTGTATTAACAACTTACACTACCTTTGCGACATTGTCAGAACTGGGAAACACCTCTAAGAAAATCAGAGTTCGCTAGGGGTATTTCATCACTAAGATAAACATCAAGTGCTGCTGTAGTTAAAAGGTAATGTTAGGTAGCATTCAAGTCTCAGGCAGAGTCTTCCTCTATTTCTCTTAGCTATTAAAAGAACTTGATTTTACCACCTCCAGTAAAAAGCCCTCTTTGTAAAGAACCACAGCTACACCAGCAATAAAACCATTTTACTCATGCCAAATTCTTAAATCCACTGAACCAAAACTACCCACCCCAAGATAAGTTTTCCGGCATGTTTCTAATTTAATTTGTAATTTATTATGAGACTTAGATGACTCCCTTCCAAAAAAATATGTTCAGTGTAAATATAGCATTCCTTTCAGCTCATATCTTTATATATAAGAAACATATTCCTATTCTGAAAGACACCATTTCAAAAAAATTGGTTTTAAAATACGTTTGAGTCCTGGCTCGTGTGGCTTATTTGGGAGTCATCCTGTGCACCAAAAGGTTGTGGGTTCAATTCCTGGACAGGGCACATGCCCTGGGCTGCAGGTTCGATCCCCATGAGGCAGCCAATGGATGTTTTACTCTCAGATCGGTGTTTCTCTTTCCCTCTCCCTTCCTCTTTCTCTAAAAAAAAAAACAAAAAAACAAAAAAACAAATCTTTTTTTAAAAATGATATAAAACTGTGTTTGAATTCGGAGGCCTAATAAATTGTTCTGCAATTAATAACCTAGGACATTTAAAGTAGTACTTAACTGCTCTCCGTTATTATTCTCATTACACACATGAGGGGGAAAAAATTAAAATTCAAAGAAGGTAAAAATTTTATCCGGTTTCCTGCTCTCCTATCTTAATGACCTCTCTGGAATATGATGATGTTCTGTACCGACACGGCAGAGATCAAATATGTATTAATGGAAACACACTCGATTCCTGGAGAACTGGAGGGTATAAAATAAAAATCTAAGAACTGTGTGTTTGCTTTCCCCTCAGGCCAGCTTCCTTTGGGTGATGTAAACCATTAGTGAGCTGCGGAAACACAGAATTGTGAAACCGGGTTCAAACGAGGACCGAAGCCTCAGCCTGGAACAGCTGCCAGGCAGCCCCGCTGTCCTGTTCCCGCAAAGCCCTCGCCAGCGCTCGGGGTGGACAATTAGACCGATGTTTTCCCCTCTGGTTACCGGAACCCCCCCCCCACCCCCCTGCCCTGAAGTGGGGCTGTGTGTGCCCCCCTCTCCTCTTCGCCCGCAGCACCCGGCAAGAGCCTGGTTTGTTGTTGTCCATAAATGAATGGGCTCAGAGCACAACAGGTGAGCCGGGTCGGCGCCCGAGGCGAGGTCAGGCGGGGACACCTCCGAGCACAGGCTGGTGCCCCGGCCCTTCCCCGGGCGGCTGGCTGCGTCACCGGGCACTTCTGGGGGGCAGTTTCCCCCTCTGTCTTACAAAGGCAGGCGCAGGGGGCTCCCCGCTGGGACCCTGGCAGCTTAGAGGAGGTCAGAGTGGAAGGAGGCCCCGGCAGCTGCAGTCTGGGCGTTTGCGGGGAGGATGCTCCCGGCCTGTCGGCCCCACAGTGACCCCCTGCGCCCAGCGCTCCGCAGGGATGTGGAGTCATTCATTCCCTCATTCACTCATTCATTATCCAGAGCCCACGTCCCGGCTGGGGCCTTCCCAAGTACTCGCTTATCCTCGCAGCAAACGCCTCTACAAGCCATCCCCGAAATGCAAACATCCCGGGATCTGTTACCCACGGACTCGGTCCCAGAATCCACACGCCTACTTTCCCCAAGACGCGTGGGCTGGAACCTGGAACCCAACTCTCTGGAGGATGGAGCCCCTAGGCCTACTGCGCAGGCGCGGAAGCTCAGCCTGGAGGCTAAGGCAGCGGTTCTCAACCTGGGGGTCGCCTAAGACCCTCGGAAAATGCAGATATTTATACATCACGATGCATCACAGTAGCAAGATTTCATGGCTGGGGGGGTCACCACCACATGAGGAACTGTATGCAAGGGTCTCGGCCTTAGGAAGGTTGAGAACCACTGGGCTAAGGGGACCCCCTGGAGCCCGCGGGGCGTGGAGCGGGTCTGGGCCGGGTCTAGACGGGGTGGCTCAGGTGGGGGCGCGGCTTCGAGGCCTCTCCCCACCCAGGAAGTGGGCTTCCCACGAAGCCGGAAATGCACGGACCGGGGTCCGGGCCCGGAGAGCGGCCGGCAGCCCACCCGGGAGGAAGGCCCGGGCCCGCCCTGCCCGCGCGGCCCGACGGGGCGGTACCTCGCCGTACACCCGGCTCTGCTTCCGCATGTAGACATGGGGGAGCTCGGCGGAGGCTGCCAGCGAGTAGATGTTGCCGATAAAGGGCAGCCCCGTCGGGCCCGGGGGGAAGCCCGCGGGCCGCCTCTGCTTCAGCAGCTGGCGGACCCCCAGGGCCAGGAGCAGCAGCAGCAGCAGCAGGAGCGCCAAGCCCAGCGCCCCCGCGCACGCCTCTGCCCCGCGGGGCCCCCCCATGGCCGGGCTGCGGGGCCTGCGGACTCCCACCCGGGGCCGGGCTCGCCCCTGCTGCGCCGCGCCCCATTGGCCCGGCCCGCTGAGGTCCCGCCCCGGGCCCGGGGCCAATGGCTGGCGGAGCGCAGGCCCCGGGCCGGGGTCAGTTACCTCCGGGCTCCCGGGCGGGCGCAGGGCTGGCTGCGGGGCGGGGCGGGCGCCCCTTTGGCCCTGGGCGGGCGGGCACCGTTAGGCGGGGGCACGGGGCCTGACATCTCCCTCGCTGGGCTAGGCGCCTTGCGGACAGCCCAGAGGGTCTTTGTAGGAGCCTGGCCCGGCCTTGCAAACTAGGAAAGCTGGAGAGCTTATCAGCACTGACTTGGACCATCTTCAAAATCTCAATTAGTGAACTGCTCCATCAATATAGAAAAATAATCTTACTACTCATCTGTTCTTCCACTCATATTTCGAGGCATTTCTGAGTGTGATCCCTTGAAAACTGTGTTCACGCAATATTTAGGTAAATCTGAGTTAATTACATCTTTTCTCTCCCTTCCTAGTCTTCCGAGACTGGTTACTCCTTGCCATGGAACCTAACATGTTCACAGGTCCCAGGTTATTAGGACATGGGCATGTGTAGGGTGAAGGGCGGACATTAATTATTCTCCCTATCACGGGAGGGAAACCTGAGGAAAATCTTCCAAAGAGGGAACACCAAGAGCAATGTCTCCCACACATCAACAAGCCCTTTCCTCTGAGAGCGTGTCCAGTCTCTCACTTGTCAACGTAAAAAATGCCCAAATCTGGAAGAATTGATATGAGTTTATTTGAGCCAAGCCAATGACAATTGCTGGGTAGCACAATCTCAACACATTGGGGAAATGCTCCAGAGAAAGGCAGTTCTACACCTTATTTCATTCATTAAAGTCAAAGGAGAGGACGTAAAGGAGTTACATGAAATTCACTGGCGGTAGATTGGGTTGGCTGGAGAAAGCAAAGAGGGAAATCTCTGAGATTGGATAAAGAGTAAAATGGATAGACACTTCTTTTGCATTGGTGGGTATAGGATAGTTAACAGTTTTTACAGCACATAGAGCTGGTAAGTGAGGAACAGGATAACAATGAGGGATTCTGTGGTCTCTGCTCTGGTGGGAAATTGTGCCCTGAAAGGTCTGGAAAAAGGGGATCACTCTGACATTCCAAAGGCATGTTATAGACGCAAAAAGACAACAGAGAGGCTCAGCTAAGGTAAAACTTTATTTTTATTTTTATTTATCTTGGGGTTAATCCTCACCCATTGATCTTTTAAGAGAGAGTGGAAGAGAGAGGGAAGGACAGAGAAAAACAGTGATGTGAGAGAAACACACCCATTGATTGCCTCCTGCATGTGCCCTGACCAGGGCCCAGGCCAGGGAGAAGCCTGCAACCAAGTTACGTGCCCTTGACCGGAATCAAACCCAAACCCGTAGGTCCACAGGCCAGAGATCTATCCATTGAACCACACCGGCTAGGGCAAACCTTGACTTTGTTAAGAAAGATACTGGCCTAGGACTACCTGTCATGACTTGCTTTTAGTTAGGCAGTTTTTCTTTCAGACTATCCTATGTGGTTGTTCTCTGAGATTGCATGACATGCCATGCAGGCCTTCCCTGAGCTTGTCAAGTTCAGTACGTGGCCCCCATTTTTTTTTTGGCCACATACTTGGTGTATCTCTGATGCAAATACACTGGTAATGAGGACAACCATTTCATTAACCTTAGTATTCTCACTGTCTAAAGTTGTGTGCTCACACTCTGGCATATGGACATCCCCAAAGTCTGAAGGTGAGTTTCACAGGATCCGCAGGTACAGGACTTCAACCTATTGAAACAGGGTATGTTTCCCAGGATTTTTAGCCATGAGGTATCTGCCTATTGCTTACTACAGATGCCTGGTATTTTATCTTTAGAGATAACTTAAATTTCTTATTAATCAAGAATCTTCTAGTGAAATGGGTAAATTTTAAGAGATTATTGCTACACCTAGTCCTCAGTGACATAACAAAGGCCAGTGGAGATGACCAAGGATGGATATTGGGACTTTGGGTGTGGCACAATGCCACTGAGGCACCGGGACCAGAGGAATGGTACCTATGGGAATCCCTAGGCCAGCCCTCCCTGCCTTCCCCAATGTCATCAATCTGGCCACAACTGTTACGCAGTATATTGGTATTCTGTTCTAGAGTGGACCCCTTGCAGCATTTATATTCAGAAAAAGAATTTCCTTTCAAAAATATCCTGCCATTCATTTAAATTAAGGAACATTCCTTCTTTGGCATCCCCCCCTGGCTATATACTACCTGAATCCTGACAATTGCATTGATGAGAGGCCTGCTCCCCTCCCCTACCGCCCCTTTGGGAATGATGGAGGCAGGTCCTCGGTAATCACTATAAATTTCTCAGAACATGGATCCTTCCCTGTCATCATTTATTATGGTGTCTCAGTGCTTAGCAAAGAGAAATAGCTCACTGCATTTGCTCCTAGTGTGATAGCGAATGATAATGTCTGTCAATGGAGTTTATCGCGACAGGGATGTTTGGTGGAACAGGAAGTGAAGGATCTCACTTTTCTTGGCAGGAACCGTCTTCAATATGCAGGGTGGAATGGTGCCTGGAGAAATGTGAAAACCCTGTACATGCCTCTCACATTTCTGTGTGCGCACAGTAATGATTTCAACAGAGGCCAGTACTGCTGGGCAGGATTAAAAGCCTCCTTTTTGGCCTTTGGGAACTATCCTTCCAGGGTTCATTCTGAGGGCCAGGGTCAAATGAGAGTGTCCCCAGGGCTCCCTGCCAGTTCATTGATGGCTTTGAACTGAAACCCTGGCTGGAGCCCTGGGAGCTGGCCAGACAGTCCTTCCCCAGGGCAGTGAAGCAATGAGCACAAATGTGCCTCCTTCTTACATTCCATTATGAGCACTCACAGTTGTGTTTAACTGGAATGAAGAGGAAGTGAGAGCCAGAGGAAGTGCCCAATCAAGCCATTTTGAAGCCTGGGGCAAAAGGGAAAAAAAAGGCTACAATACCGGTCTTGGCTTGTCAAAAATTCGATACCTTGTTCATGATGGATTTTGCATTAATTTTGATATTAAAGTGTTACATTAGAGTGTTATCTTCATTACTGAGCTTTTTGGTGGCCCATTAAATTTTGCTCCTGAGGTGAATGTCTCACCTACCTCACCTTAGTTCCATCCCTGGGAGGCAGGGATGAAACGATGATTTGGATGACAAAGTGGTTTGGAGGAACTAGACTGCACACTCTGATTTCCCTGACTCTCTTAAGAGCCAGGCACTGAGGTAGGGCTATGTCATATACAGCTCATTTTGTTCCAACTTTGAAAATACTTTCTTTCCTTTGAGAGAGACGTTTGTAGGTACCTGGTAGCACAGAGTATTTATTTCTCTGAGGTTTTGAAGACCAGCGTTTTGAGTGTGAGGTCGGAAGTGCATAATTTTCTGGGCCTGCAGGACATGGAGGGCCAGTAAGACTTCCCAAACAGGAATACCTGGCTTCCTATTTTCTGCCCGTCCCCCAATTATCCCACTCCAGCCTCCTTCACTGGGGAGCTTTATGCAAATGCTCTGAACCTTAACTGTCTCCACACTTGAGTTGTACCAGCCCTTAGGCTCCTTATCACTCAGATCAGCTTTTACCTTTCAGTACCTTCTGTTTTTCATTGATGATTTTATAAGAATGACTCCATTTCTGTCTAATTCTTCTCCTGAATTCTAATATCCTAATTCATTGTCAGTTACACCACAGTCCCTAAATCCATGCTGGATGATTGGCAGGATGTACCTGGGAATTCTCCCTACAGGGCCCTCAGGGGAGAGTATTTTGTGCCAATTTGCAGGCTCCGGCAGAAGATGTGTTTTGCCTCTAGGTTTATTCATCAGGCAATCACATTGGAAAGCATCTGTCTATAGCAAGGCATTGTGCCAGCTGCAGAAAATGTATACTGAAAAGAGAAGCATGAGCCCGGACACAAATAGAGTCTGTTTCAAACAAGCGGGAATGAGCCCTACCGCTACCTGCTGAAGACCATAGTGCTCCTTTCTGCTTTTCCTGTCTCTTCTGAGAATCACTCACTCTTCCGTATCAGGTGCGATGTGAGGGAATTTTCCTGATTATGCCTCACCCTGCAATGACATATCCTTGTACCTCTTGGCTACAATTCTGGAAGGCATAGAGTGAACTGGTATTACAGAAAATTAACATAGGGTTAACATAGCAGAAAGTTTACAGTAATTTTCAAAGATTTTAGAATTGAAAGGAACATTAGGGAGCATTCAGTCCAAATCAAGCTCCACTTCACGGATGTGGAAGCTGAGGCCCTGAGTGGACAAATGACACTCCAGGTCACACAGTGAGTTAGTGGCAAAGTGCCCATTGCTGGGGCTTTGTTCTTCCCGCTTTCTCAGGCTGCCTCAGCTGAGTGGGTTAAACGTAAGATGTGATGATATGAGGCACTCCAATGCAAAGTCAGTTCACAGATGTTTGAGTTCCAATTTGAGTAAAATGGATTGATTTGTGTAAGCAGATTTATCAACACGGAATAAATTGAGTTGAGAAATTTTCTGCTAGAGTGTAGTGTTTGTCTCTTTTACTTAGATGTAAGAAAATGTAGTACTCACTCTGAAATCAAGGAGTAAATATACAGTTTTCTGCCACAAAATAGGAAGTTTCTCATACACTGGTGTCTTTGAGAAACTTATGTACTGTAATGGCATCTTTTATTATAATCAGTATGGTCCTGAAAGACCTGACTTTTGAGCACAACCATTGTCTCAGAAAACCGGATGTCTTAGCAAATATGGCAGAAAATAGAGAAGTCTGTTAACTAAATATTTTAGTAAAAAGCCTATGGTAGAATTGCATAAATGTTAATTTTTAGATTTAGACATATTGGGAATATTACTGAATTTAAGCTTAACAGTTCGTAAAACATAAGTATCTTCTTTTTGGTATCAAGGTTTAGTTTAAGGACATCATATTTATATATTGGTATCTATAAAACACAATTTTTCAATTAGTCAAACTTTTATATAGCTCTATAGTAAAACTTTCAAAATGTCCTTACATTTTCTTGGGCTAAAGCAATATAAATAGTGTTGTCATAAACATCTTTCTTCATTCAGAATTTTCTGTTTGAGGTAATTTCGTTGGTGCATATTTCCAAATGTAGAATTGATAAATTTAGTAGGCAGGTGTTTGAAGAGGAACAAACCAAAAGCTATAGATATAGATGATATATATGGATAAAGATAGAGATCTAATTCATAAGAGCAGTTTATTATAGTAGTTGACTCATGTGATTATGGAGGCCCATGATCTGCCAAGTGGAGAATTAAGTAAGTTGGTGATGTAATGTAGTCTGAATCTGAAGTCCTGAAAAACAGGAGAGTTGTAAATATGAGTCCAAAGGCTCAAGAACTAGGAGAAGATGGTTCAGGAGAAGATGGTGCAGTGACAGCAATTGGAGGCACTACTGGTTAAGCTTAGCACAATCCAGTGACATGCTCCAAGGTCCATTTGTCTTCACAGTCCATGTAGGAGAGTTGAATAGGGAATGTGTGGGAATCATCCTGCATCATTCAAGTACTTGACGGGGGCATGAATCTCTGAAATCCCTCCAAGGATACATTATTGCTTTTTGCTTATTTATTTTTGTCTTTCAATATTGCTTTTTAAAATATACATATTTTTGTAGATTTCAGAGAAGAAAGAACAGGGAGAGAGCTAGAAACATCAATGATGAGAGAGACTCATTGATGGACTACCTTCTGCACGCCCCACACTGGGGAACGAGCCCACAACCCGGGATGTGCCCTGACAGGGAATCTAACTGTGACCTCCTGGTTCATAGGGTCGATGCTCAACCATTGAGCCAGTACTGCTTTTGACTCACTATTTTTTTTGAGGTTGAGGCAATTCTAATAGCTTTCACTTGGCCTTTCCCACCATAACAGCCCTTGCCCAAAAATTTAGGAAACCAATGTGGGGATTTTGCTAAGTGTGTCTGTTCCAATTATAAATATTAGAAATGGGAAAATAACCATTAGGACCAATGTGGGATGGACCTGAGCTAAACCTCAAAGATCACCTGACCTTCAGGATCCCATATTCTGAGTGGCAGGACACAGTGATGTTTCAAATCCCCTGGAATTAGTGTCCTTCAGTGGTTCCTAAATATCTGATTATTTTCTTCTCTGCAATGTACAGTTATCCTGGTAAAAGGCCAGAGGAAGATTAACAGTATACATTTTAGGTAGTGTGCCAGGGCCCTTCCTTAAGAGGATCTCTTCTTCATTCAAAGAATTCTGAGTCTCTAAACTGGCTCAATTCTGAGAATTTATTAAGGGCCCGTAACTCTGTTTTTATAACTCAGGTTAGATTTTTGTTCACTTAAACTAGAACTTCTCTGCTTGTACAGATTAAGTAAGAATTTAGTAGGCTTGCTATTGATTTCACTTCTAGGAACCCGTCAATTAACTAGGTCGGTGTGAGTCAGGCTGTTCTGATTGCTGCTTTGACACTGCTGTCCATTATAGTAATCATGTCCACCTTGCTCTCGGCAGTAAGTACCATCACTGCACCCCTACCATCGTGGAACCCAATTACTCCCATAGTGTTTAGGTTTTCCAATGGAGTGGTTCAGTTCCTTCCCATCATAAGGTCTGGCCCTACAGAAAGGAGCAGGCACGGAGCTTTTAGGGAATGCTAGGGCTCCCCTCACAAATTTCTCTCAGTGTTGGTATGGCATCTGGACTTCCCCAATGTAAGTGAGTCAGTCTTAAATGACAAAGGCACTCTAACATTCCAGTGTTAAACCAAGGAAGGTAACACATTTCCAGCTTGCTCATGGTGGGCCATCTTTCGGTCCATGTTTCAGACAACTAAACAAACTACAGTGGTACCTCAAGATACGAGTTTAATTCATTCCATAACCTTGAGGCGTGGGAAACTATGAGATGTGGTGGGTCGTGTGCAGCAGGCCGATCCACGCGATTACTCCTATCTCAAAGGTTGCTTGTATTTCAAAGCAAAAATCGCTCGCTCGATGGCTCGTGTCTCAAAAATCTCGTATGTTAGGGCACTCATATCTCGAGGTACCACTGTCCTTTCTAACAATCTAAAATGCAACATTAAATTCAGACTCTCTTCTTATTGAGCCTGTATCAATAAATTTGGCCTGGTCCAACCTTATTCCTTCTTTCCACCATTATTCCACAGTTAGTATCCATTCCCAGGCACATTCCTCAGATTTCTGCTTATGCAAATTAGAAAAATCAAGTAGTTTTTTTGGAGTGTAGCACACTTTAAAAATGTTTTACTGATTTTTTACAGAGAGAAAGAGAGAGGGACAGAGAGACAGAAATATCCATGAGAGAGAAATATCGATCAGCCTCCTCCAACATACTTCCTACTGGGGATGTGCCCGCAACCGAGGTACATGCCCTTGACCCGAATCGAATCTGGGACCTTTCAGTCCATATGCCAATGCTCTATCAACTGAGCCAAACAAAGTTAGTGTAGTGGTCAGCAAACTCATTAGTCAACAGAGCCAAGTATCAACAGTACAAGGATTGAAATTTCTTTTGAGAGCCAAGTTTTTTAAACTTAAACTTCAAATGCTGCTTCTTCAAAATAGACTTGCCCAGACCATGGTATTTTGTGGAAGAGCCACACTCAAGGGGCCAAAAAGCTGCACGTGGCTCACGAGCCGCAGTTTGCCAACCACTGAGTTAGGGCATGGGTCACGATTTATAGCTCATCTTTAGGGACCTGCTGAGACTCCAGTCTAGTTATATGTCTAAAAACTAAGAGGTGGGAGAAGGAGCATTTGTCTTGCATGGTAACTGCCTCAGGGAAGAGCATTATGGTTTCTTCTCCTCTGTAACTCTTCATCTGGTTGTTCATCTTTCATCACATTCTTTAATAAACTGGTAAATGTGCTTCCCTGAGTTCTTTGAGCTACTCTAGCCAATTAATTAAAACTGAGGAGGGAGTTGTGGGGAAATGATGTGTACCAAGTCAGACTGGGGACCCTGTACCTGTGACTGGTGTCTGAAGTTGGGTAGGAGATGCTTGAAGGACTAAGCCCTTAACCTGTGGAATCTGAGCCTCCTGGTAAAGAGCATCAGAATTGAGTTAAATCATAGAACACCCAGACTGTGTCACAGAGAGCTACCACATCACATATCTGGTGTCGGAAGTGTTGTGGTGTGGTAGTATTGTGAGAGTAAAGGAGACATGAAAAATAAGTCGATTTTCTTTCCTTAGCGCACTGCCAGATCTCTCAGCAGAGGTTCCATCTGGGTATCTTGCTACCTGGATTAGTTGTTCCTTAAGGACAATGTCATAGTTTTCTCTGATAAAATCCTAATCTACAGCCATTTTATTTCCTTTCTATTTCCTTTCTCAATGGGTCCTTTGATAGAAAGCTTTTGGCTCCCTCTTTCCAAAACCATAATTCTGTACAGTTTGGAACACTCCACTTAATTAGAGATCCTTAAATTCTGCCAAAATTGAGGAAGGATCAGTCTTAAAAAATATATTGTCTTGCTCACACATGGATTGATCCAAAAACAGTATTTTAGCCTAAGCTCTGAAATACAAATTTATAGTAACTATTATCCAAGGGGAAATTAAAACTTTGAAAAACTGCACTTTGGCTACTTGATATATTTATTACTTAATTTCAGAACTTAATAATAAGCTCATACCTATGAATCTAGTGATTGCTTAGAATTTACACATGAATTTAAAATCAAAGTTAAACCACTTATTTTGTCTCTGTAAAGTTGTGTGTGTGTGTTCATGTGGCAGTTGTATGAGATATCCAAAGAGGAAGAACATTGTTTAAAAAAATATAATCAATCCTTTCAGATTATTTTGGAATATATTATAAAATAGGTCTACTATAGAACTAACTTTTGAAAAATGGCCATCACTGCCAAGTAAAAGTTATGACAATAATCAAATACCAAAGGTACAATAGTTATGGAGGTAATACCTTTGTTATTAAAACAAGCTTTTAAAAGTATATAAAAATGTTTGAAATTATTAGAAACGATTTAACAAAACACATAAGTAAATCTATCTCATTAAAGAGTAATTACAACTGTTAAACAAAGAAAATGAAAATCCATAGCCTTATTCATTATAATAAATGCAAAATAAAACATTTGTAAAATTCATAGCTGCTTTATTCAGAAAAGACAAAAACCAAACATAGCCCACCAAGAGGAGAATCAATAAAATACTTGTGGTACATGGAATATAGCTCAGCAGTAAAAAGGGAGAAGAAAACCCAAATCTCAGGAACATTATGCCCCGTGAAATAATCCCGATGCCAAGAGTACATGCTGTATGATTCCATTGACAGGATATTCTGGAACGGAGGCAAGTAAACTATAATTTAAAATACTGGGAGGCCCTTCCTGGTTTGGCTCAGTGGATAGAGTGTCGGCCTGCAGACTTGGAGGGTCCCAGATTCGATTCCTGTCAAAGGCGTATGCCCAGGATGCAGGCTCAATCCCCAGTGAGGGGCATGCACGAGGCAACCGATCATCATTAGTTTCTACCTCTCTACCTTCCTCTCTGAAATCAATAAAAATATATTTAAAAAAATTTAAATAACACACTGGGAGAAGGGCAGGGTTTAATGAAAAGAGGCATGAAGCAGCTTTTTGGCATAATGGTCCTGTATTTTATTTTATTTTTTCTGTTGAGGAACTAATTTATTTCACGCTGAGATCCTCATGGCTGACAGGCTCACACTGGGTACAGATGACGCTGAGTGGCGGACAACATGCAGCAGTAACAAGTGTGTCTGCAGAGGAAATCGTCCAGTGTGGAGACCATAAAAAATCTGCTGAATTCAGCCTGGGGCATGGTACTGGCTGCGGTATGGAGGACTGTCCACGGTGGGAGCTGCAGAAGCCAGTGATGCAGGCAGGGCCCGGAGAATCCCAGGCGTGGGTGCAGTCACAGGGAAGGCAGGTCAGGGTGAAGTGGTGGTCCGAGGGCTGGCGGGAAGCCTGGTAAATATGGGCTGTGTGCCGCCATGTGTAAAACAGGCTCCTCCCCATCGTGGTAATTTTCCAGTTCACAAACCCTTTGGTAGTTGAAGATCACTTTTCCATGTTCACCTGTATTTGGGTCAAACCATCTAAGATGGCCTGCAGCTCCTTGCAAGTTCCTTGGTGTATTCTGGAAGCCTCCGTTCTTCATTTTCATTGCAAGCCAGGCTGCCGCTCTCTGTCTTGTCTTTACTCAATAAACTGATTTTCCTGTTGGCAATATTATTTGCAGTAGCAAAGCCTGCATCATTGAGGGTTTTCCATTTCAGCATTAAATGATACCAACTGATGGCATTGTCCTTAATTTTTCTCTCACTGACAGATAAGACAAGTTTCCTGGGCATTGCACTTCCAAGACTCTTTGCTCCCGTGCAATTCGCTGATATCCCAGGGGAGAGTGTCCTGTATCTTCATGGAAGTTTGTGTCTCATACGTGTATATTTGCCAGAACTCATCAAATGGCACACTGAAGATTTACGCATTCACTATATTTAAATTTTATCTAAAAAACACTAGTCGATGCCCTGGGTGGTGTCGCTAAGTGATTAGTGTCCACTTGTGCATGGATGGGTCACACGCTCAGTGAGGGGCATGTATCTGGGTTGCAAGTTTGCTCCCTGTCCCTGTTCAGGAAGCTTGTGGGAGACAGATGTGTCTCGCTCACAGCAATGTTTTCCCCTCTCTCTCTTCTTCCCTCCCTCCCTCTCTTTCTTCCTCCTCCCTCCCTCCCTCTCTCTCTTCCTCCTTCTTCCCTCCCTCCCTCCCTCCCTCCCCTCCACTGTTTCTGGAAAAAATATCCTCAGATGAGGATTAACAACCACCACCCCCACCTCCGCTATCAATCAACACATATTAAACTCTACTGATATGCTAAATGATGTGCTAATGATACTAAAATGCTGAGAGGGAAAGTATACAGTTTAATACTTTGAAATATAATAAAAATAATATGTATTGGTGGATAGATATTTAAGTGTGTGTCAAAGCAAATACAGCAAAATATTCCTTCTAGACTCAAACTATGAATATATGGGCAGACATTAAACAATTCTTTCAACATTTCTGTATTTCAATTTTTTCTTAGTACATTTTTATTTTTTATTTTATTTTTTTAAATATATTTTATTGCTTTTTTATAGAGAGGAAGGGAGAGGGATAGAGAGTTAGAAACATCGATGAGAGAGAAACATCGATCAGCTGCCTCCTGCATGCCCCCTACTGGGGATGTGCCCACAACTAAGGTACATGCCCTTGACCGGAATCGAACCTGGGACCCTTGGGTCCGAAGGCCGATGCTGTAGCCACTGAGCCAAACCGGTTTTGGCCTCTTAGTACATTTTTAACTAAAAAATTCTAAAGTACCATTTTGCCTATTAAATGAGCAAAAAGATTAAGTAAATATTAAAGTATTTTTTTAAAGTATGAGCAAAAGTTTAGAAAATAATGCACAATAATGGCTATGATCCTAAACTGTTAGTCTGTCTGTGGGTGTGTAATTGATAGAATTTTTCTTGGAAGGCTACCTGGCAATTTGAATCAAAAGCCATAACCTTGCCCTACCTCACCTAATAATCCTACATTTTTATTTAACTGTGCCTTTGGTATCATAGCTAAGAAATAATTGCCAAATCCATTGTTATGAAGATTTTGTCCTATGTTTTCTTCTATGAGTTATGTTGTTTTAGGTCTTATATTTAGTTCTTTCATTAATTTTTAATTAATTTTTGTGAATGGCATAAAATATGGTTTCAATATTATTTTTCTGCAAATGGTTATCCAGTTTTTCCAACATCACTTATTGAAGAGACCATCCTTTCCTTATTAGATGTTAGTAGCTCCCTCATCAAATATTAGTTGACAACATATACGGGGGAATAATTATGAGCTCTGTATTGTGATACTGTTGGATAAAATGTTCCTTAAATGTTTGTTAGGTCCATTCGGTCTAATGTTTGGTTCAAGTACATCATTTCCTTATTGATTTTCTGTTTAGAGGATAT
>PVJN01035740.1:0-21828 GCA_004026805.1 Lasiurus borealis | reverse complement strand
ACTAGAGGCCCGGTGCATGAAATTCATGCAGCGTAGTGCGTGTCCTTCAGCCCAGCCTGTTCCCTCTCCAATCTGGGACCCCTTGAGGGATGTCCAACTGCCCAGGCAGTCAGACATTCCTCTAACAATCCAGGACTGCTGGCTCCCAACTGCTCACCTGCCTGCCTTCCTGATTGCCTATAACCATTTCTGCCTGCCAGCCTGATCTCCCCTAACCACTGCCCTGCCAGCCTGATTGATGCCTAACTGCTCCCCTGCAACCTGTTTGCCCCTAACTGCCCTCTTCTTTGAGCCTGATCAATCCTAACTGCCTGCTCCTGCAGGCCTGGTCACCCCTAACTGCCCTCCCCTGCAGGCTTGATCACCCCCAACTGACCCTCCCCTGCTGGTCTGATTGTCCGCAACTGCCCTCCCTTGCAGGCCTGGTCCCTGCCAACAGCCCTCCCCTGATGGCCATCTTTTGGTGGCCATCTAATGTCTACATGGGGGCAGTCATCTTGTGTGTTGGAGTGATGGTCAATTTGCATATTACTCTTTTATTGGATAGGATAGGGCCAGCTGGTTTGCCCTGAAGTGTCCTGGGTCAGGGTGGGTGTTCCCTGGGATGTGGGGTGGCCTGGGTGAGCAGCCTGTGGTGGTTTGCAGGCTGGCCATGCCTCTGGCAACCCAAGCAGAGGCCCTGGTATCTGGGATTTCTTTATCTTCTACAATTGAAACTTTGTAGCTTGGAGCAGAGCCAAGCCTGCTGGTCCCACAGCCATTGAAACTTTGTAGCCTTCACTGGAGGCCTCTCAGGCCAAGGTGTGCGGAAAGCTTGGCTTCCTCCATCGCCCGGGGCCACCCAAGCCTCCCTCCAGCTCTCTCTGTGTCCCTAGTGATCTTGGTTAGGTTTATTTGCATACTCTCTTTGATTGGCTGGTGGGTATTGCTGACTTATGCGTGTTGTGGAGGTATGGTCAATTTGCATATTAATCTTTTATTAGATGAGGTAGTAATATATTTATAATCTGGGTTTCTCTCTACATTGCAAACATCAATAGAACATAGATTTCTGCCTTGCTTACAACTGAATACCCAAAGCCTAGAACAATGTCCAGCATATAATGGGCATTTCATCAAAATACACTACATTTTTGGTAAATATTGCTGTCTCTGTATTAGAGGAGCATATTGTGGTCAATGGAGATTAGAAATTTACTCGAGATTCCAGGGTAGTAACTGAAGCAGCTGGGAATGAAACCAGAATGCTTCTAACTCTGTACTTCAAAATACATTGAAAGTAGTCACTGTCGTAAACCCTCCCCCGCCTCTTTGTATTGCAGAGGTTAAGGTAAGAACTATATTCCTTCTACAATATCCATGTTAGTTTTTATCACTTCTCATTTCAATAAAGCCTAATCTGGGTTGTCATCTTCCTTAAAATAACACATGGCAATCATTGATTAATGCACCAAGTATATTAACTTTAGCTAATACCACTAACATTAATGATGATTCTCTCCCTCAATCTTCCCTCCTCCCTCCCCCACTATTTGACAAAAGTTTTTTCACATCTCTTACCTCAGTTCAAAGAGTATCAGAGCTGGAAGACATCTTACGGAGAGAACCAGAGTGGGAAGGGATTCTCTCTGTGTCCTGTGTGTCCCTGCAGCGAGTCTCCATGTTCCTCTTGACATGGCCAGCAGCTTACAACCTGCCTATGAGAAACACAAAAGGAGGGGGCGGGAAACTTAAAACAAAATCTATCTTAATACCCTAAATGTTTCCTTTGCCTTGTGTTAACATTTGTTATAACCCAACTTCCTTGAAAGCTCTTGTATTGATTTTATCTATGCTTTTTTAATTATGTGGAGACATGGCGGGTCCAGATCTCTGTGTCATTTTAATTGAAAGTATTCATGTCTGACGCTGCACCCTACTGGGAAAATTTTAGTTATGATCCACATGTCCCCTGCCTGAATGATTCTGTGGTAAATTGCAGTGTCATTCATAGCTATCTCTTACCCCTATCCTTAAATGAGGAATATACATCTGTATCCTTTGTCACATCCCTTACAGTGTTCCCTGTAGGCTATGTGACTTGCTTTGGCTGCCAGCATAAGAGTGAAGAGGATGTAGATTGCATCCAGGCAGGTGCTGTACAAAGGGGGTGCTCTCTTATCCCAATGTCCACAATGGAAGATATGTGGAGCAAATTCCTAGTAGACCTGGAACAGAGCTTGAGCTGTCTGGCAACCTTATGTAGCATAAGCAAAAAACAAAACAAAACAAACAAAAAAAAAACACAAACAAATGTTTTATTATTGTTTTTGTTGTGATTCATTGGGAAATGTGTTTGTTTGTTAGTGTAGAACAAGCTGAATAATAGAGGTTCAAAGAAAGGAAAGGAAAATTATAAAATCTCAAGGTTGAAGATCCATCAGAGACCATTGAGTTCGGTGTGGGACTCTATAATATCACAACAAAGCAGCCATCAAACCACAGCCCGAAAATCTCTGCTCACAAAAAGCTATCTTGCCAACTACTTAAGCATTCCTGGAACTTACCTTATTGGCGTGATATTGTAAAGATACTGACTTGCACTTGTGTAATTAATTACTCATAATTCCTCTTTAATTCAACTCTTAAATAAATTAGTTAACAAGGCTACTTGTTATCATTGCCAAAAAGGTTTCAGTTGCTTGCTTTAAAACAAAGGTCATCTGATAAATAGACAAAGTATAGAAATGAAACATTATTAATTCCAGCTGTGCTTATTCCAACAGTCGTGGGCCTCTCTCTCTCCCTCTCTCTCTCTTTTTAACAAAAATTAGTGGGAGATCTTAGATAATGGAGTCCTACTCCTTGTTATCAGGAAGAGGGAAAGATAAATCAATAAAGAGTGGTTTAGGATTGTTGTGGCTTGTCTTCTTCTGTGGTGTTCCCTCCCTCTGGTGCAGAAGTGAGTAGAACAGATAAAATTGTTCTCATGTGTGAACAATTGTATTTATCTGAAAACTACTTGTGTAGTTTTTTACCCCCTGTCTCTCAAATTTAATTGGTGCACAGTGGGAAAGTTTAGAAAATAACAAGTTAGATCAAGTCTCTTTGGTCTAACTACAAAAACCCTTCCCTTTCTGAAGTATCATGAGAAGTTTTCCTGAAGCTTTTTTAAAATTATATTTTATTGATTTTTTTACAAAGAGGAAGGGAGAAGTATATAGAGAGAAACATGAATCAGCTACCTCCTGCACACACCCTTGACTGGAATAGAACCTGGGACCTTTGAGTCCACAGGCCGATACTCTCTCCACTGAGCCAAACCGGTTACATAGGGATTTCCTGAAGCTTTTACTATGAGTTTGGGAATCAGCAAAACTTGAAGCCACTCTAAGCCCTGAGGTTATTTTTGTTTTAACCATTCATTTACCAAGAAGAGAGCCATGGCTGCTGTTCCTACACATTGCCTGTTGTTCGCTTCCAAGAAGAAATGTAAACCAGCCACGTGTGAGGTTGTAAGGAGCAGCAGGATCTGGTCAAACCGGGTGGAGATGAAGGGCAATTTCAAGTCTGGGATGAACCTGCTGTCACATAACCTAGCAGAGACTCCTTTGTAAGCGAAGCTATTAGCCTGTCCATTCAGCTTGACAGTGTCAGCACAGACCTGCTAAATCGCCCCACATCTCTGACAGAAAATTCTACACAGAAATTCCTCCTTTGACTTAAAAGAACTTTCTGACCTCTGTCTACAGGGAAACTATCTGAACTGTTCTGTGGAATACCTGATTAAAGCTCCTGGTTGGCAGGAGGCTGGACATTTTGGAGAAGGCTCTGTGTGTGGAAGGGGAAGGAGACTGCTCTTCTCACCTGCAGAAATTGCTCATTAGCATATACACGTGCCTAACCAATAGCACTGGAGAGGGGGATGAGGCAGTTCAGCCAATTACAATGTTATGGCATTCTGTCCCTCTCAAAAATGTTTATTTTAATTTCTTTTCTTTAACATTTCCCTCCTCGCTTAAGTGGGCTGAATGGGTGGGAGTGTATCCCTTGAATTGAATTTTACTGTTGTGGCTTGCTGTCTTTTACTTCTTCTCCCCAGCCTCTTTTCTGGCTCCTGGCTACATGGTCTTAGATGGATCACCAGTCACTTAAGCTCTTTGAGTCTCAGTTTTTTCCCCTCTATAAAATGGGAGTTCACAATGCCTTCCTCCAAAGGCCATTGTAAGTATCAGTAAGATGACATGGGAAAGTCCCCTAGGATGCTGCTTAGCACATACTAGTAAGTAACTGCTCAATAAATGGTGTTCAAATCAGAATTAGAGTTATGAAATATTAAATCATGTTTCTGTAATGGGGATGCCTCCCAGGTCATGTCTGTTCTGATTCAAAGAGCCTACGGGGAAAGCCCACAAAGGCACCTTCCTCAAGGGTTTATACGTATTATTCATGATTTCTATTCAGACAAGACGTAATGACTGTTGAAGAGAGCTCAGAAGAGAGCAGTGCATATAATAAAAGGTCCTTGAGGTCATTCCCCCGGGAAAAGGTTAGAGGAGACAGGTTCTTTAATCTGGGCAAGTGAAGATTACAGCATAACTTAATAGTCTTCAAGCATGATTGATGTAAGTAACTGAAAGAGTAATGGAAGGGTTGCATTAATGTAGAAACACATCCTTATCATTTTCCCAAGACCTGCTAGATATCTCCTAAGAGCACAGGCAGATGGAAAAGGCTCCTATGGCTAAGGGCAACAGATACTGTTGCTGGAATCAAGGGTAAATCCCTGCCTGTGTACTTGTCAGAGGCGGGACCTGGATGACAGGAGGCCGGACATTTTGGAGAAGACTCTGCCTCCTGGACTTCAGGCAGTTTCCTGAAGTCTGCCTGTGGACTGTAGTCTGGCCTCTTGACCTGAGATGTAACCCTAGTGCCCCAAATAAAGCTCAACTCACAGTGAATGTATGACAGGGCCTGCTAAAGACTTTTATCTTTTGCAAATGGAGGTAAAATTCTACCATAATGGTTGATCCACATGACATATACTAACATGAAGAATGCTAGTTTCCTTAATGAAAACTATAGCATTGGTGTAGTATTGGGAGGAATTGTGCAGGAGGGTCTGGGTCTGGATTAATTTCTGTCTTCCTCTAATTGTGATCTTCTTAAGGGGCGATTGCTGACTCTCCAATGATGTCAGTGACTAAATGATGGCTGCACATTAGAATTTGCAAGGAAGCATTAAAAACAATATGAAATCCAGGCACTCAGACCAGATGATTTGAATTCAAACTTCTGGATATGGCATGTGGGCACTGCCATTATTACAAGTTGCAACCAGATTTGTGAGTCAGTATTCCAGCTGAATACAGGACTAGAACTAGGAGGATAGAGGACAGATGGGCAGTATGCATTAAGGTCTTACCCCAGCCCTGGTGAACTCTTGGAAGTTCTAGAATCATCTTGAAAAGAATAAAAGTACAATTTATTTAGATGATATTGGAATTTTTTATCTTCCTAACATTGAATCTCATGGAAAAGGGGCACAAGGAGATTCAAGCTTGTGCCACAGTCTCTAATATTTTACTTATCTCTCATGTAGATAATAGATCCTGCTTCTTTCAAACACGTAAGGAAGACCATCTTTTGCAGAATTCTTCACTTTTATGACAAACATCCCCAACAGAAACAAATTGTTAATATCTTTTATTTTCTAGAGCCAGAGCCAGCATCTCATGTAGAAGGTTTTGTGTTATCTAAATTTACCTGCCAAAGAGGAATCCGAATTTCTATTAGGGCCACAAAAGTTTATAGGGCATAATGTTATGTATGGGTGATCAATATCTGGAGAATCTCAAAGGAAGAATGAACATTTGCCAAATAAACTATCCCATACTGGATATTCCAAATAATTAGCTCGTATAATATGAAAAGGGGAAAAGAAGCCTGCATGTAGCTCTGGCACTCAGATCGTCATGTCTTAAAGGAATTATAAATTCCTGGTGGTGAAGGGGAAATGAAAGATATTCTTTCATTCCTGTTGTTTTCATATTTTCTTAGGCCATGGCCACGCTCTACACTTAAAAATATAACTCCCCCTCCAGGAAAAATATTGGTCAATTACAATTTACCACTAAGAGACAGTTTAGTGTCTTTCGCCTATGGAAAATGGCACTTTAAAAATGAAAACAGCCCTAGCTGATTTGGCTCAGTTGATAGAGCATCCATCTGTGGACTGAATGGTCAAGGGCCCATGCCCAGGTTGCAGGCTTGATCTCCAGTAGGGGGCATGCAGGAGGCAGCCAATCAATGATTTTCATCATTGATGTTTCTCTCTTTCTCCCTCTCACTTCCTCTCTGCTAACCTATTTAATAATGAAGGAATATTCTAATTGACCCTCATGCCATTGCAAAGATGGTGGCACCCACAGCTAATAAAGAAGGAATAGGCTAATTGACTACCACACCCTCAAAGATGGTGGTACCCAGTCCCCTCAGTCATCAACCGCCCAGGACTGCCTAAGGCTCAGATAATCCGAGCCAGCTGAGGCTTGCGCTGCTGGCAGTGGCAGCAGCAGAGATGTGATGGGACATTGCCTTTCCCTGGTCACTGGGTCACCTCCCACCCCTGAGGGCTCCTGGACTTTAAGGGGGCAGACCAGGCTGAGGGACAATCTATATATATATAAAAGCCTAAGTGACTGAAAAACCAAAGGACTGGTCAACTGATTTGCTATGACATGCACTGACCACTGGGGGCAGATGTCTAATGTAGGAGTTAACCTCTGGTGGTCAGTGTGCTCCCACAGAGGGAGTCCCACTCAGCTAACCTGTGAGCACCAAATGCAAGGCTTATGGCTGGCCACTGCAGCCCGGAGACCTCAGTGGAACAATAGCGAGCCTACTGAGTGGTGGCAGCAGGCACAGCGGGGCTGAGATAAGCAGGAGCAGCAGGCAGGAATGGCAGGCGGGAGAAGCAGGCCGGAACAGCAGGTGGCTTTGGACTAACAGTTTCACCCTGATCCCCACAGGCCATGCAAAGGGACCTCACCAGTGTATGAATCCATGCACCGGGCATCGAGTAAAAATGTATTTAAAAAAAATGAAAACAAAATTATTATAGAACTTTTAAACACTACCCATTTGATGAATGGTTATTGGCTCCATAATGTTTACTATTAGGTGTCTATATTCTTTATAGAAAAAGACTATTCAGCACTGCATTTTTTAACATTAATTAAGTGTTCTAGATAATTCTAACCTATTGGTATACCTGTTCTGTATTAATGGCCCAACTAAAAGCCAAATTCAAGTGCCTGAAAATAGATAAAATCATTTTTTTTAAATAATTAAGAGCTCTACTTGTTTAATTCTCAGAGGCCAGGTCACTGTAGCATAAGTGTGGTTGAGAGGTATGCATCTAGAAAGCCAGTGTTGTCTATACATACCCCATTACCCCAAAGAAAGGAAACAAAAATTTCTCATTTGAAGTACATGCCACAGTTTTCTTACATCTTTAACATGCTGAGTGAATCCTTAGGCAGGGCTATTTATGATTACCCACCTACGTAGGTCTGGCTCTCACAAGTAACATTATTTCAATATGGTTTCTGAGACAGAGGTGCTGCTTTTGGAAGTAATTAGCCTAGTGCTTTAGCTGCTGTGTAAAATTCCTGGTAAAGCAATTCTGCAGTAAGTATTGAAATGTTCAAATATCTTCACACCTATTGAGTCAGAGTTCTATTTGGAGTCAGGATTTCCTAGGGAAACGTGTAAGGTAATATTTATAAGTACCAAGTGTTTAGAGTGAGGTATAACTAAGTAAATTAGGATATCTAAATAAATGGAATATCGTCCCATTATTATATTTTGACATATGTTAAGTAACAAAAAGAAAATAGCAAATGGAATATGTAGTATATACCTTCATTGTACAAAAAAAAAATCATACAGATACTCATAGTGATTATCTTGGGTAGTGAAATTTAAGAGTAATTTTTCCTATTTTATTTTTTTACAATTTTACAAGTTTTCCATAGCATTTTTTTCTTCTATGATGAAAATAGCCTTTTTGCTTTTTTTTCCTAAAATAACAAAAACACTTGCCAAGACAATAAATTGGCATATGGTCTACACACCCCGAGAAACCACTCTTTTAGTGATCATTTTCATTAGCATTAACTATATTGCATATAAACATTGTTCTTATACAGTTATTTAAAAGGTATTTATAATATTTTATGGCAGGCAACATTTTTCAATTAGATTTTGCTCCTTATCTTTCTTTTCCTTTCTTCCACTTCTTCTTGTACTTTGACCTGCTCTACATGTAATTATCTAATATACAAATTTACAAATACACACTTCAAGAATATGTATGTGTAGGCTTGTACTTAGATAAATTTCTATATTATGTAAATACATATGAATACATGTGTGTAGCAATTATGTATACATATGTAAGTGTACATTATTTGTACACACACATACATACACACACACACATATATATATATATGTATATACATATATACATATATATGTATATATATATACATATATATATATATATACTATATATACAGATATGTATGAATCTATTTAAAGTCATAATCACAAAATGAAATTGCTGATATTCTGCTTTTGGTATACAAAATATCAATTTAAAGTCAACAGACTCACTGGTTTTAAAATTGTTAAATGATATTTGATGATTTGGAGAAACCCCAATTTACTCAACCTTTTCTTTATTGATAAGCATTTTCTTTGTTGTTCTCCGCACCAATCATACCTCAATAATCATCATTGTACATATATTCTGGATAACAAATGCTCTTATATATGAAGGAAATATTTTTGTTAGGATATAGATTTTTAACAGAATCATTCGCATATACTATTAACAAAGACAAATTTTAATATTTTCTGATATTTGCAAAGCTTTTCATTTTGTCTTAGGCTAAAATTTTTCTTACATCTTTGAATAATAATAATAAAGATGATAGTGTTCATGTTTGCCTTTTTGATTTTTTTTTAAGAACTAACTTTAGGGTTTATCCATTGATATCGGTTCTGCTGTGTTTTTTTTTGTTGTTGTTGTTGTTAGACTTTAGATAGTTCGCTAATTTTCTCATCTTTCTAGTTTATATAAAGCTGTTATTTGGAATAGTTACTACAAATTGCCAGATGTCTTTTAAGCATATATTGTGTTAGAATATTATTCTTACACAAAAGCATTTGTAATTCATAAACATGTTAGGAGGCATAAGGTGTGAAAACTCATGAATAAAATCACCTAAAAATAAGAAACATTACCCATAATTTGAATTTATATTACTGTTGTTTACTGTTCTATCCTTTGGATCTCTTATCCTTATGTGCAAAATCTTTCTAGAATTGCATATTCATTATTCCCTTATATTTTAAAATATTTAATTTCAACACACACAGTGTATCTACTTAAACAAATGTTTATATTTTTACTGGTTTTAGCTTTATAAAAATGGCATTATATTCTATATTTTGGGAAATAAAAATGTCCACACCTTACCACATTGCAATTCTACTCTTAGATATACACCAAAGAGATGCTCATAAATATGTGTACAGGAGCTATGTCTAATCATCATCACTGTATAATGGCATTTATCTGGAAAGAATCTGAATGTTCAGTAACAGGATAGATGAGTATATAATGGTATAGTCACACCATGTAATATTATAGATTGTTACAAAATAAATGAACACTAGGTATTTCCAGTAATATGGATGAGTCTTTTAAATATAATTTTATTGAAAAAAAAACAGGTAATAAAAAGGCTGCATCCCCTGACTCTGCTCCTATAGTAATATTTTGAAATCAAGAATTATTTTGATTGTTTTATTAGTGTAGTTGAACTGTCTTTTTTATGTTTTAAATAAGTTCCACTTGGTCATAATGTAGTATTCAATTGCTGTTCTTTTTTAGATTAATAATAACTCACTAATATATAATTCAAATGCCATAAAATTCTTCATGTAAAGTATGCAAGTCAGTGTTTTTTTAATATAGTCACACAGTTATGCAACCATTACCAATAACTAATTTTTGAATGGTTTTATCACTTAAAAATCAACACGTGTTCCCATTAAGCAGTCACTCCCAATAATTCATTCTCCTCAACCTCTGGTAAACACTAAGTTATTTTTTGTCTCTATAGGTTTGCCTATTCTGGGTATTTCATATTAATCAAATCATACAATATGTGGATTTTGTATCTAGCATCTTTCAGTGAGCATAATTTTTCAAAATTTATCTATATTTAAGCATTTATCAATACCTTCTTTTTCTCTATGATGAACAATATTCCACTTTATCTATTTACATACACACACTCCATATTTGTTTATCAGTTCATCAGTTAATGGAACTTGGGTTGTTTTCACTCATTTACTATTATGAATTATGTTGCAATGAATATTTCTGTGCAAGTTATTGTTTGAATATATACTTTTAATTATCTTGGGTATGCACCTATGAGTGGAATTGATGGGTCATATGAGAATTCTATATTTAACCATTTTAGTAACTAACAAACTGTTTAGTCACCTGCCATATTTTACATCATCACCAAAAATATATTACTGTTCCAATTTTTCCACATTCTCACCAATACTTGTTATCTGACTTTTTGATTCTAGCTGTCCTACTGGGTTTTCAGGGGTATCACTGTTTTGGTTTGAGTTTTCATTTTTATTTTCTTTTTTTAAAAATATATTTTATTGATTTTTCACAGAGAGGAAGGGAGAGAAACAGAGAGCTAGAAACATTGATGAGAGAGACATCGATCAGCCACCTCCTGCACGCCTCCCTACTGGGGATGTGCCCCCAACCAAGGTACATGCCCTTGATGGGAATCGAACCTGGGACCTTTCAGTCCGCAGGCCGATGCTTTATCCACTGAGCCAAACCGGTTTCGGCGCGTTTTTCTTTATCATTTTTTATTGTTTAAAGTATTACAAATAGTAGTACATATGTTTCCTTTTTTCCCCCTATTGACCTCCCCCTGTTCTTCCCTACTCCCCAGTATATGCCCCCACCTGACCTCGCCCCCCAGTGTCTTGTAACCATTGGTTATGCTTATATGCATGCATACAAGTCCTTCAGTTGATCTCTTATAGTTCCCCGCCTCCCCACCGCCCTGCCTTCTTGCTATACTATGACAGTCTGTTCATTGCTTCTTTGCCTCTTTATCTGTTTTTTTTTTTTTCCCCTGATTCTTTTCTTTAAAAACATCTTGCCTCTGCAGGCTAGAAATAAGAGTTTGTGTTTTTCTGATGGCTGATGGTGTTGATTGATGGTGTTGAGCGTCTTTCGGTGTGCTTGTTGCCATTTGTGTATCTTTTCTGCAAAAATATTTATTCAGGTCCTCTGCCCATATTTAAATTGGGTTTTATTTTTCTTGATTATTTTGCATATTTTAATATTTATTTTAGAATTTTCATATGTTCTCACTTGAGTTGAATGATGGTTTTGTTATTTGTCTATTACCTACATCTAGTAATGCTGCTTTATAAATATATATTTTGGAGTTGTCTTTTTTTTTTTTACTCCAATGGGAAAACATGTAAATTACAGTAAGATTATAGGCTTTTAAAAAAATAGATAAGCTTGATTATAAAGTCAAATGATCTTCAAGCCTTTGAAAATATAGATTTTTTTTTACTTTTCTAAACTCTTATAAGTATGGATTTTTAAAAATATTTTTACTTATTTTATGCACAATTATAGTAATTAATATTTTGAAAAATTATCCATCTCCTAAGGATTTATACATATTACCTATAGTGTCCCATCTAATTATTTTAATATTTTACTATCTATGATTATGCCTTTTCCCATTTCTACTTGTATTGGACTTTTTTTCCTCTTTTGCATTTCTTAGGCTTCTAATAGATCCAGTTTTTTATGTATTTTTGTTCTTGTCTTTTTATTTATAGTTCAAAAATTTTGGTCTTTAAATTGATTCTATCTTCGTGATTTCTTGTTTAATTTAATAATTATTTTTCATTCCTTAAGGAGAAGACAAAAGTTTCCTTTTAAATGGTTACATATGTTATACTATACCCTTATTGTTAGCAGTGACATAATGCTATGTTTCTCAGTATTGTTGAATGGTTTAGTTGTGTTTGCAAACTTGTGCAAGTTTGCTGACCATGTCTTTTTTGATGTGCAATCTCATATGAACTTGCTTTCTACTCTGCAAAGGAGAAAGTATTTTCACTGTTATAAGAGGAAACTGAGGTCCAACATCACACTTAAAGTTATTAAATGTAAGCGAGGACTAGTAAAATTTACATTTTTCTGACTTTCATTGAGTACTTCCTCTGACCTCCGTGTTATATTTTAATATCCAGATCATTTAAATATTTTAACCACTGTAGGGGGTTAATTTTTGCCATTGATGGTCCTAATGTTTGTACATGTGTTTTATACTGTTACCTGTCTGTGAATGTTGCCATGGAAGAATCCAATGAAATAACTAGAGGTCCAATGCCCAAAGATTTATGCAAGAATGGGCCTTCTTTCCCCTGGCTGCTGGCACTGCCTTCACCCTGGCAGGAGCTGCCTTTCCATCTTCCCATGCTTCCCAGAAGCCCAAAGTGGCTGGGATGGTGTGGTATGCCTTTGTCATCACCATGGCATCAACACAAGTGTCCTGCCAGCCCCCAGCCACTTGCCGCCTGCATATGCAAATTAACCCTCCATCTTTGTTGGGTTAATTTGCATACTCACTCCTGATTAGCTGGTGGGCATCGTGAAGGTACAGTCAATTAGCATGTTACTCTTTTATTAGGTAGATAGCCTAATATGAAAATTGACCAAACAGTGGAATGAGGATCAGTTGCTATGATGTGCACTGACTACTAGGGGGCAGACACTCAGTGCAGGAGCTGTCCCCTGGTGGTCTGTGTGCTCCCACAATGGGAATGCCACTTGGCCTACCAAGATGAGTAGTGCTCCCACAGCAGGCCGGTCCCCACAGGCCATGCCCCCCACCAATGCATGAATTTCGTACATCAGGCCTCTAGTATTTTAATATAAATAGACCCTGAAAGTATGTATGGCTTTGACAGCATGTATAAAGTGGATTTTCAAGTGTGGGGTGTGTGTGTATGTGCGTGTGTATGTGTGTGTGTGTGTGTGTGAGAGAGAGAGAGAGAGAGAACTCAGTAATTTTTTTTTACTGCCAAAGTTATCTCACACACTTTTCTAAGGAAGAGGAACATTTTTGTTTGACAATTCGGTAGAGACTTCTTCAGTTTCCCTATCATTTTTTTTTTCTTATTCAATCTAAAATGTGACTGAAGATGTGTGATTTTGTACAGGAAAATTGCTGGGGCAGTTGTTTCACCTTACCAGGTGTTGTCTAGAGTTTGGCTCATACTTCTTGGATACTGTGTTTAAAATCTCACATTAGCAATTACCTTGTAGGGCTTGCTTTTTTTTTTTTCCTATTAACATGGAAAACACTGTGACAATTACCATACTATTTCTTCTCATCTGCATATGCTGAAAGCAAAGAAGCAGGAATCCCCACTATTCGAATCACTATCAATGAACTGGACAAAATAATGTCCAATCAACTGTGGGTACTAATGTATGTATTATTGGAATTTAAATGAGTTTATTCCATCTTCTCTAATTATTACAAATCTGTCCTAAATGACAAAACAATATTGACAGCTATTTTTCAGCCAGTGATATTATGGAATAGGTCAGGTTCTCCTCTGCCTGGTCTTAGTTCGCCATTTACGTGACTGGTGATCTGTTTGTGTTGGAATAAAATTGGACTAACTAGAGTAAGTCTTATGTACAAAGAGTGTTTGGAGCTAATATGTTTATAGCTCTTCTTACTGTGCTTCCTCCTTCTCCAATATTTTGTACTTTTCTTCCAAGTCCCAAAAGCTCAATCTGTTGTAACACCTGCCCTGGACAAAGCTCAGCACCACTCTTGCCTTTGGTCTTTGGCAAACAGTGACCACAGCTTTGAAATTCTGTCCTTACTGATGCATGTTGCCAACTCTCTCCCAGGAAAGAACTCACTGACAGTTTCGAAGGCAGATGGTGGTGGCCTCTGATGACTTAGAGTTGACAAATGCCCTGAATGTGCCAGAGCATTGATTTCTTATTAATAATATTATCAATTATGGAGGTAGGGGATGGTAACATGAAAATTCAAAAAGAATAGAGAGGTGAATAAAAATGATCAGTTTAGCATAGGAGGGTGCTATACTGGATAAGTAACTAGTGTTTGTTGAGGAACTACTATTGATTTATTGACAAGGGTTAGATGGGAAAGCTAAGAAATACAGAGGCCACAAGACAAGGGAGTGTTAGGATTCAAGTAGAGCTTCTGGCTCCAAAATTCACAATCTTTTATTGCAAAATAGTGCAGTAAAAGTGCAGGTTTTCCTTAAACAAACCTGGTTACTACATTTATTCCACCTCTGATTGTTTTTCACTGTCTCTGCCTAACTCTGGCAGCTCTACTAGCATCCACATTTACCACATGGCCTGCTGGATTTACGCACTCCTGGGTTTTTGCAGCCTGAGTCATCAGAATCCTTTGCAATTGGACTTTGAAGGAAGTGATGTACAAAATATGTCTGTTCCCTGTTGTTTTTCACAGTCTTCATTTTGGTTTCTTGCCTTCCAGATAGTTTTGAGCTTTAGGATTTTCTCAGGTAGCAGATAAATCGCGCTGGCCCTTTCTGGTTACACACCCACATAGTGGCTATGCAGGGAAGGAATAAAACCAATATAACAACTGTTCCTGGTTTTCCTCCTCAAGCCGGTTCTTGGAAAGCTGGCTGCTATTTATAATGTTTATAGAATAATTCATTTTCTGTGCTTTGTTCTCAAAGAGAGATCACACACTGGATATCTTGAATGATAAGTAGGAAGTTGAAAGAAACAGAAATGAGTATGAATAGAGACTCAGGTTTATGCCTTTTTATTTTTCCAAAGAGTACGTTGAAACTCCCCATATAAGCCATGTTTCAGTTGGAATGTAGGATCAAGACACATGAATATACTAATGTTAAAACAAAAATCAAATAAGGGAGAATCAGGAATTATGGATTTGAGTCTTGTGTATCACACGGTTGCCATGTGTCTCAGGTAAACCCTCCTATTGGTGTAAACCTGACTTTTCTCATCTGTGAAATGGGTATAAAAATTCCCCTAGTATTAGCTGGAAGTTAGAGTGCTTTTACCCATGTGCAATCCGATGATCTTTAAGTTCCCTTGAAGTCCTAATACTCTTTCTAAACCCTAGGTCTGGGTTGTCCAGAATATTGGCCACAAGTTAAGCATTTGAATCATGGCTAGTGCAGAAGAACAACTTTTTATTTTTATAAAATTTATTTTTTTTTAATAGAAATACCAAAAATAGTTGGTATTTTGCAATGCAAATTACTTTCCTTTTGGCCCAACTTTGTTTTGGTAAGACTGCACTTCTCTTTAACGCTCACATTATGTTAAGTAAGACATTATAGGGTAATCGTTGACTTCTTATCATCCTTCCCAGTATCTCATGAATAAATGTTTCATATTGAGTACATGTTGAAATGTTATTTTAGACATTTGGGTTAAAGTATAGTATTGAGATGAACTCAATTAAATATTATTGATTTCAGAGAGAAAGGGAGAGGGAGATAGAAACATCCGTGATGAGAATCATTGATTGGCTGCCTCCTCCTGCACACCCCACACTGGTGATTGAGCCTGCAATGGGGGCATATGCCATGACCAGGAATCTAACCTTGACTTCCTGGTTCATAGGTCGACACTCAACCACTGAGCCATGCCAGCCTAGTGAAATTAACTTCTCTCTCTCTTATTTCTTTTCTTTTCTTTTTTTTTTTTTTTTTTTTAGCTTTTTCATGTGGCTTCTAGGAAACTGGAAACTTTGCCTATGGCTCATGTCATATTTATATTGGGCAGCACTGCTCTAAGCAGCACAGGAGCTGCCTGCACACCGAGGATGACATCTGTAGCCCGGAGAACAGCTGCACAGCTGTCTGGAGAGTTGTAGGAAGGGTCAGGCTAGGAAGACAGGTGTGTTTATGACAAGGCTGAGTTTGCCCCTTACTGCGTCCCCGTTCTACCTGAGGGGCTCTCGGGTACCAGACAGCATTTACAACTTGAATGTAAATCCAGGGGTGTAAAAGCTACTATTCTCAGTCAGGTAGACCCTGCACATCATGTCTACTTCAGATGGTGCCCCTGCTTCTCTGAGACTCTATATATTAGTTCTTCCCTTATCTAATCTAATCCTTAATTTTGGATTTCCTTTCATGGCTATGGCACTTGGCTCTCCTCCTCTTCCCCCCCCTTCCCACCCCGTTTTTTAAACTTCACCCAGTTTTTGTTTTCTTTTTAGAGAAAGAGAGAAAGGAAGAAAGAGAAAATCATCGATTCAATGTGAGAGAGAAACATCTATTGGTTGCCTTCCTTTTGTCCCCAATTGGAGATCAAACCACAATTTAGGTATGTGCCCTGATTGAGAACCGAACCCGCAACTTTTTGGTGTATGGGACAATGCTCCAACCAACTAACCAGGGCTCCTATTTTTGACATACAACAATTGCTCTTTGAACCCTCCTCACCTCCAAATTTTTCTTTGATTCCAACTTGAATATAATGAGCACTGTCTCATCACTGGGAGACATGCTGCATCCCTTGCCTGATGCTGGGTCCAGGAGGCACTTAGCTGAATTTGTCTCTTGCCAAAGCCATACTGAATTCACCAATAACTTCTGACATTTTTTTTTTAATTGTGAGCATCCTGGTTCCATGAGGGCTTTGTGAGAGCAGGGACCTGTGCATCCTCCAGGGTTTTGAGCAGCAGGCTAGCACATAAATGTCCAATCAATATTTTGACAGAATAACTGGAAGCTAGAGTGCTTTTACCCAAATACATTTAATTTTTCTTGTGATAATACCATCAGAATAATGCCTCATATTTATCAAGGGCTTTGCAGTTTATAAATACATTCAGATCCATTTATCCTCCCGTGAGCTCCATGCAGGGACTGTTATTTCATGGTCTCAGATGTAAGGGCAGAAGCTCAGAGAGGTGAGTAAACAGCGGGGTAGGAGTTGGAGCTCATGGCTTTTGAACATAAGGCCTGCTTACTTTCTTCAACTTAGACAGCTTCTCTCCCTGTCTGACTCCAATTTTTATGCATAAATGAATAAACTTGCAGGGTGCCTTTGTAACTCTTGTTTTAATGAACTTGATTCTCATCATGGTGTTCCAGTAATAGGCTTTGAGAAGCTTGATTTTCGAATGTTCTGATTCTCTCTTTTTCTATCTTTTCCCTAATCTGGTAGGTTTGATCATTTTTCTGCTTTTCCTCTGACTGCCAGAGAGGATATACACTACTCTAATTTTTATTTGAATGAGTTTTTATTTATTTTAAACTTATCCATTCACTAGCTCATAGCAGAAATTCCAAAGTCATGATCATCTTTGTTTTATTTTTGTATCACACCTAGGCTGCCACTAGATACTACTGATTCTACTCTTAAGTCTCTCCTCTCTGCAGACTCTGTGGCTATCACCCTGGATAGTTCTTCCTTTGATTATTTTACTGTGATAGGATCTAAAGTTAAGAAAAACTTTCATAATAAAGAGGTTTTCTTTTTTTTAATTGTCAATACATTTTCTTAAGAAATGAGATAAAGCCCAGCCAGTGTTGCTCAGTCGTTGAGCATTTACTGGATTTATATTACTTTTGTGAATGGGGAGAACCTGAATCTGGAAAAAAAATTTTTTTTATCCTCCTGGTATCTCTGGCAGAAACAAAGGCCAATTCTTCATGGAAGAACTCAGACCTTACTAGGTTCCCACAGGTGTAGCTTCATTGAGTAAAATCTTACACTCAAAAATCTCTAAGTAATATGAATGGGATCAGAAAAATAATGAACTCAATCACTCGCTCAAGGGTTTCAAAAAAAAAAAAAGAATTGTTGGAACCCAACAGATATTTCAGGCATTAAAATATGGTATTAAATTTGTTAGGTATAACTTAGATGTTTTTAAAGGTACCTCACATCCTTTGTGGAGAAAGGCTAAAATTAATGATAAAAGTATGCAACTTATGAAGTTAGTAAAAAGAACCACAGAATGAAAAACAAAAAGAGAAATAATAAAGATAGCCAAGGTAAGTAAAATGAGAAATGAGAATGGAGGATCATCCAAAGCTAAAGTTATTTCTTAGAGAAGATCCATTATGCAAACAAAACCCTCATGGCACTAATCATGAAGAAGGAGACAAGGCACAAACAGTCATTATTAGGAATAAAATGGGGGACTTAAGAATAAGTTCTGATGCAACTTATTTCTAAAAATAAAAACATAGTATTTAGGTAAATTTCTATTTTTTTTATTTTTCTTTTTAAAATGGAATTCATTAATAAAACCATTCATGTTTCAAATATACAGCTCCACAAAACATCATCTGCACATTGCATCATGCAATCACTACCCAAAGTCAAGTGTTTTTCCAACCCTATTTATTCCCCCTTTGCCCTCTTCCGTGGTCCCCCCTCCCACCACTTTTCCCTCTGGCTATCCCCATAGCTGAGGCCTGATGCACAAAATTCATGCAATGGGCTAGGCCCTTCCAGCTCTGGCTTTGTCCAGAAGGTTATTCAGAAGGTCATTTGGCTGTCTGTTCTAGCATATTATGCTTTTCTTATTATAGATGTGTGTACACACACACACACACACACATACACACACACACACACACACATACATACTTGGGGCCTAATGCATAAATTCCTATATAAGCTAGTTGTGGGGAGGGGCCAAGGGCAGTTGGCTGGCCAGCCCCACCCCTGATTGGGGTAGGAAGGCCAACCAAAGGCTGGGATAGTGAGGGGAGGGTCCACAGGTGATTGGCCAGCTGGCTCCACCCCCAATCAGGCAGGGGGACCATCAGGGTTGGGGCTGGCCAGGGAGAGGAGTTATGGACAGTTGGCAGGCTGATCCCACCTTCTAGTCAAACTCTGGCTCGAGTTTCCAGGAGAGGGAACAATTTACATATTAGCCTTTTATTATATAAGATATATTTTTGCTTAATCTCTTCACCTATTTTTCACCTAGCCCATCAAACCCCCTCCCCTCTGACAGCTGTCAGTCTGTTCTATGTATCTATACTTCTGACTCTTTTTCGTATGTTATATCATTTTGCTGACTATATTCCACATATAAGTGGGATGATATGATATTTGTCTTTTCCTGACTGGCTTATTTCACTTAGCTAGTAATTTCCAGATCCACCCATGTTATGGCAAAAGGTAGGATTTTATTACTTTTTATGGCCAAGTAGTAGTCCATTGTGTAAATGCAAATAAAAATATGTTTATGTTAAAATTTTGAAACTTTAATGATATATACATATTTTAGAATAATATAATTTACCAAAATGAGTCAGGTAGAAATGTAAAAGTTGAGTAGATACAAAACAATTAGATTTTTCAATTAGTTAAAACTATTCACATAGATATTGCAACCTAAGCATAAACATTATACAACAAGGTCAATTGAATATCCAGGAAATATGTAATACTGACATTTACAAAATACTACAGGTAATACAAAGGGGAAAACTTTGCACTTTTACTCAATATAGATAGTATATATGTATTCACAAACTAGTAAGAATCAACTTAATAAAGGAAAATCATAGTTCAATATCACTGCAATGAAAAATTCTTTTGAGAATAAATATAAGGAAGCCAACCTCAAAAATAGATTGTGTTTTGCAAATATCACGAACAGGTTGCTTTTATCTTACAAATTCAAGATTGGTTTAGCAATACCTAACATATCGATACAATTCATTACATTAAATGAGACAGGGAGAGAAATATATTGAATCTTTTCAAATAGAAAAAAGTTTTCAATAAAATTTATTCACTGTGTTATAGAAAGAAAATCTTAGCAACTGAAATATGGGACCTGTACTAAAACCTATACCAAGCCTCAAATTTAATGGTGAATCAATAGAAACTACCCCTTAAAAAACACAATAAACCAAAAGATTGAAAATCATTTCATATGAGCCGAAATTAACTTCTGTTTGTCAAAGAAACCATCTCCTGGAAAAAGTGAAATTATAAAGCTGCATGCCTAGAGACCAGATATTTGTAATAGAAATAAACCAACAAAGATATTAGTAGAACATATAAATAACATTTAAAATCTATATGAAAAAGGCAAACAATGTAGGAAAATTACAAGCAGATAATTTACAGAAACAAGAAAAATCAATAAGCATATGGAAGGATGTTATTTCACTAGTAATCAGGGGAATGTAGACACAGAGAGCTGCTATTTCACAGCTAGTGTGTTAACAAAATTTATGATAATCCCAAGTGTTGAGAAATAAATGAAGCAACAAGAAACATTGCACACTTTTAGCTGCAGCATACATTTATGTAAATTTATAAGCACGTTGGCAAATTGTTTTGTACTTTAATAAAGGTGACTCTACCCAGGCTCTGGGACCTAACAGTTCCACCTATGGAAATATACTTGAGGCACTCTTGCACATATACGCCAGAATACATCTATAGGAGTGTTCAAAGCTTCATTGATTATTATTGCAAAATTCTGAGAACTAAATTCTTATTAATGAGAAGATAATAGCACAGAAAATGAACAAATTAGGCTTACTCCTCTCAGGGTGAATAAATGTCAAAACAATGTTGAGTGAAGAAAGCAAGTTACCAAAATACGTGTGCAGCCTGATGTCACTTATATCATTTGTAAAATGCAATACCTTGTGTAGGGATTTATACATAAAGAATATATGGGCCCTGGCTGGTGTGGCTCAGTTAGTTGGGCATCATGCTATGCACCAAAAGATTGCCAACCTGGTTAGAGCACATGTCTGGGTTGTGGGCTTGATCTCCGGTCAGGGGCATGCAGGAGGAAACTGATCGATGTTTCCATATCACATCGATGTTTCTCTTTCTCTCTGCCTCTCCTTTTTCACTCTCTGAAAATCAGTAAAATATTTTAAAAAAATAGATGGGAATAGCAAAACTGCAATGAGAATGTTTGTTAATTCTAGGACAATGTGATCAGGGAGGCAGGCATACAGAGGTGTTGTCAACAGTATTAGTAATGATTTGCCTTCTTAATTTGGTGGTGGATATTGATCTTTTTATTGTATTATCTTTTATAATTTGAATTACTTTAGCATTTTACAAAAATGACAGGTGAGCAATAAAGACTATTAGTATTCTCAATGCCTTCATGGTGATTAAATTAATTCCAAAACTGCTGAGGATTACTGCTGCTGATTATATCGTTGATCCTTGTGTTTAATCTATTAGGAGAGGCAGGGGATGCATGTACACAGAGATAACCCATGAACTGGAAGTCTTTTTGAAAAGTCCAGGGGCTGAGGCCTAATTAACATCTGGGGCGCTTGTGTTGAATAACAAGACCTCTCCAGCCCTTTCGGAGTAGGCCAGTCTGACTTTACATGATTCTGTAATGTTGGTGAATGCATGACTGGTCACATCTTGTTTGCAATTATAGATCATAAGCCTTAATGGATGCCTTTTAGACGTTGAATTTATAAATGTGCAGAGAGGCAGAGAATAGTGGCTGTATTCAATAAACACCATAAATAACCATGCTGGAGTGGAACACAGAATCCAAATGCAATTTAGATATGCTCGATGGAATTTGAACAGCATTTTCTTAAAGCAGAACTGGAAAAATTCCCATTTTTGCTCTGTAATTGAATTGTGTAGAAACATGAAGGAAAGTTCAATCT